>CAUYRH010069223.1:0-160734 GCA_963574655.1 Perodicticus potto | reverse complement strand
TCAATGAATGGACACAGTCCATCCATGGAATTCAGGCCTAGGAAATTCACAAGAAACTGACCTAGGCATAGGAAATGGGGGTTCCACATTTAGTCCCAAGTGTAAAGTGAAGGAGACACCAAGGCACAAGTGTCTCCTCTAGCTTGTTTTTTAAAACATGGCAAGGATTGTCAGATTGGATTAAAAAAACCAATACCCAAATCTATATTCTGTCTATAAGAAACTCATCTCAAACAGACAAAGTTATGTCAAAAGAAAAAGATGAAAAAAGATATGCCATTCAAAACATTAAAAGAAAGATGAAATGGCTATATTAATACTCGACAAAACAGACTTCAGAACAAGAAATATTATTTGGGGAAAAGGGTATTAAATGATGAACAAGGGATTAACTCATCAAGAATGCATAACAGTCATAAATGTGAATGTGTCCAACACAAAAACTGACAAAGTTGACTCGGTGCCTGTAGCTCAGTGGTTAGGGCGCTGGCCACATACACTGGGGCTGGCGGGTTTGAACCTGGACTGGGCCTGCTAAACAACCATGACAACCACAATCAAAAAATAGCCTGATGTTGTGGCGGGAACCTGTAGTCCCAGCTACTTGGAAGGCTGAGGCAGGAGAAACATTTAAGCCCAAGAATTTGAGGTTGTTTTGAGCTGTGATGCTACGGCACTCTACCAAGGGTGACAAAGTGAGACTGTCTCAAAAAAACCCCAAACAGAAAAACAAAAACTGACAAAGTGAAATAGAAAATGCACAATTTTGCTAAAGATATCAGTGCCTCTTTTTCAGTAATCCAGAAAAATAGTCAACAGAAAATAATGGAGATAGATATAGAAAACCTGAACAGCCCAATAAACCAACTTGATCTAATTGCGTTTAAGAGAACACTCCATCCAATACCAGCAGAATGCATGTTCTTTTCAAATGTATGGGAGAAATTGACCAAGTTAGATCACATTCTGAGGCATAAAACAAACTTAAACAAATTGAAAGAATTAAAATAATATATGTTCTCTGATCACAATAGAATTAAACTAGAAATTGATAATATCTAGACAATTTTTTTTTGTTTTTTTGAGACAGAGTCTCAGTATGTTGCCCTCGGTAGAGTGCCATGGCGTCACAGCTTACAGCAACCTCAAACTCTTGGGCTTAAGTGATTCTCTTGCCTCAGCCTCCCAAGTAGCTGGGACTACAGTAGCCTGCCACAATACCTGGCTATTTTTTATTGTCATTGTTGTTTAGCTGGTCTGGGTCGGTTTTGAACCCACCAGACTCAGTGTACGTGCCTGGCGCTGTACCACTGTGTTAACGGATGCTGAGCCAAAATTTTTTTCTTTTTTTTTTGTCGCTCTTGGTAGAGTGCCATAGCTCACAGCAACCTCAAACTCGTCAGCTCATGTGATTCTCTTGCCTCAGCCTCCCTAGTGGCTGGGACTATAGGCACCTGCCACAGTGCCTGACTATTTTTAGAGACAAGGTCTTGCTCTGGCTCAGGCTGGTCTCAAACCCGTGAGCTCAGGCAATCCACATGCCTTGGCCTCCCAAGTGCTAAGATTATAGGCATGAGCCACCATGCCCGGACCTGGACAATTCTTATATGTAGTATTTGGAAATTAAATAATACACTTCCAAATTACTGTGATTCAAAGAGGCATAAGGAAATTAAAAACTATTTTGAATGGAATGGCAATAAAAATATTACATATCAAAATGTATGGGACTAAGCTAAAGCATTACCCTCTAAACATTAAATGCTTATATTAGAAATCTAAAAACCTTCAAATTAGTGATCTAAGCCTAAACTTTAGGAAACTGAAAAACAAGGCAGGTGTGGTAGCTCATGGCTGAAATCCTAACAGTCTTGGGAGGTTGAGGAGGAGGATTGCTTGAGCTCTGGAGTTGAGACCAGCCTGAGCAAGAGCAAGACCCCTGTCTCTACTGAAAAAAACCTCTCAAATTAGAAAAAAAATTAGCTGGGTATTGTGAGCACCTGTAGTCTCAGCTACTTGGGAGCTGAGCCAAGAGGATTGCTTGAGCCCAGGAATTTGAGGTTGATGTGAGCTAGGCTGATGCCCTGGCACTCTACATAGACTAAATAGAATGAGACTTTATCTCAAGGAAACTAAATAATGAAGGAACATATTAAACCTTAAACAAGCAAAAACTAGGAAATAATAAAGATGAGAACAGAAATAAAATTTGGAATAAAACTAGAAAAAGTTACTACAGCCAAAAACTGGTATTTGAAAGTTAAAAGTGATAAACCTTTAGCCAGACTTATCAGAAGAAAAAAAAGAGAAGACATAAATTTCAATAGTAAGAATCAAAAAAGACATCACCCTAGATCCTACAAAAAATAAGATAATATTTTGAACAATTTTATGTCAATAAATATAACTTAGATCAAATGGATTCTTTACGAATCCATCAGTGGATACTTAGGTTGTTCCTAACTCTTGGCTTTTGTGAATATGCTGCAGTTAACTTGGAAGTGTAGATATCTTTTGGAGATCCTTATTTTAATTATTTTGGATAAATATACACAAAATGGGATTGTTAGATCATAAGATGGTTTAATTTTTTATTTTTTGAGGAATCTCCATACCACTCTCCACAGTGACTGAATCATTTTACACTCCTACAGATAGTGTACGAGGGTTCCAATTTCTCTGTATCCTCACCAACACTTGTTATACCCTGAGTTTTGTTATTTTATAATAGCCATCCTAACAACTGTGAATTGATGTCTCATTGTGGTGTTGATTAGCATTTCCATGGTGATTAGTGATGCTATGTAACTGTTCGCCATTTGTATGCCTTTTTTAAAGAAATGTCTGTTCAAGGCCTTTTCTTTTTTTGTTTTTTTTTGGTCATGTTATGTTTGGTTGTTTTACTATTGAGTAGTAAGAATTCCTTATATATTTTGGATATTAACTCCTTATCAATCAATTAATTATCAATTAACATAATTAATTGATTTTTGACAGAGGTGCCAAGGTAACTCATTTGGTGAAAAAAATAATCTTCCCACAAAATAGTATTATAATAATTAATAGCCCATATTTTTTAAAAAATGAACCTTGTACATATACCAAAACTAACTAGAAATGTATCATAGAACAAATGTATAGAATACACTTTTCTGGTTTTGCCTTTTTTTTTTTTTTTTAGACAGGGTCTTGCTCTGTCAGTTGGGCTAGAACAGCGATTCTCAACCTATGGGTCGCGACCCCTTTGGGGGTGAAACAAACCTTTCAAAGGGGTCGCCTAAGACCATCCTGTATATCAGATATTTAAGTTACGATTCATAACAGTATCAAAATTACGGTTATGAAGTAGCAATGAAACAATTTTATGGTTGGGGGTCACCACAACATGAGGAATTGTATTAAAGGGTCGTGGCATTAGGAAGGTTGAGAACCACTGGGCTACAGTGTCATGGCCTCAGCTTAGCTCATAGCAACCTCAAATTCCTAGCTCAAGCAATCCTCCTGCCTTAGCCTTTTGAGTAGCTGGGACTCCGGGCATACATCGCCATGCCCAGCTAATTTTTCTGTTTTTAGTACAGACAGGGTCTTGTTTTGCTCAGGCTGTTCTCAAACTGCTGACCTCAAGTGATGCTCCTGCCTCGACCTCCCAGAGTGCTAGGATTATAGGCATGAGCCTTGGCAAGCAGCCCTGTTTTCACATTTTTTGCCTGTTCTTTTGGTGTCATTCAAGAAATCATTGCCAATATCAGTGTCATGAAGCTTTCCCTGTATGTTTTCTTCTAGGAGTTTAACAGTTTCAGGTCTTAAAGTTAATTCTTTAATCCATTTTGAGTTGATTTTTGTATATGGCATAAGATAAGGGTCCAGTTTCATTCCTTTGCAAGTGGATATATCTAGTTTTTCCAGCAGCATTTGTTGAAGATACTGTCCTTTCTCCACTGTGTATTTTTGTCACTCTTGTTGAAGATCAGTTGAATGTATATAAAAACAGTGTGATTTTGATGAAAAGGTACACATAGCTTAATGGAACAGCATAGAGTCCAGAAATAGATCCACACTAACATAGTTAATTGATTTTTTTTTTTTTTTCTGATTTTGGTTGGGGCTGGGTTTGAACCCGCCACCTCCGGCACATGGGGCCAGCGCTCTACTCCTTTGAGTCACAGGCGCAGCCCTAATTAATTGATTTTTGACAGAGATGGCAAGGTAACTCATTTGGAGAAAAAAATAATCTTTCCACAAAATAGTATTGCAATAATTGATAATCCATATTTTTAAAAAAATGAACCTTGACCCATACCTTGTACATATACCAAAACTAACTCGAAATATATCATAGAACAAATGTATAATTGTAACACTGCTAGAAATTCCTATCCCAGGCTCAGTGCCTGTGGCTGAATGGGCTAAGGCGCCAGCCACGTACACCTGAGCTGGCGGGTTCGAATCCAGCCCGGACCCGCCAAACAACAATGATGGCTGCAACCAAAAAAAATGGCTGGGCGTTGTGGCGGGCGCCTGCAGTCCCAGCTGCTTGGGAGGCAGAGGCAGGAGACTCGCTTGAGCCCAGGAATTGGAGGTTGCTGTGAGCTGTGATGCCACCGCACTCTATCCAGGATGACAGCTTGAGGCTCTGTCTCAAAAAAAAAGAAATTCCTATCCCATAATGGTAGCCGCATGTGGCTTTTTAAATTTAAACTAAATTTAAAAGTTTAAATGGTTGCTCTAGCCACATCTTGCTAGCTATAACTGGTGTAGTGGCCAGCCAGCACAGATTATAGCCACTTCCATCATCACAGAAAGTTATATTGTACAACGATCTTCTAGAATAAAACATAGGAAGAAAATCTTTGGGATCCTAGGCAGAGAATGCAGTTCCCAACCCCTGGTCCGTGGCCAGCTAGGAACCAGACAGCACAACAGGAGGTGAGTGGAAGGGGAACCAGCAAAGCTTCCTGTATGAAGCCGCCTCCATCACTCATGACCTGAGCTCGGTCTCCTGGCAGGTCACTGGCAACATTAGATTCTCGTAGGAGCTGGAACCTTGCTGTGAACTGTGCATCTGCGGAGCTCGGTTGTGCCTTTCTTAGAAGAATCTAATGCCTAACGATCTGAGATGGAGATGTAACGTGCCTGAATCATCCCGAAACCATTCCTCACCACCACTGCCCCGTCCTCTGGAAAAATTGTCTCCCATGCAACCCGTCCCTACTGACAAAAAGATTGAGGACTGCTGTCTGAGGCTGCAAAACGCATGACCCATAAAAGAAAAACATTGATAAACTGGGTTTTATCAAGACTAAAAATATCTGGGCTTCAAGATGTTTACCGAACAAACACAATCAGTGTAAACTGGTTCTCTCTACCCTCAATGAATCCTCAAGAATAAAATAAATAAAATAAAATAAAATAAAAAATAGCCAAGCATTGTGGTGAGCTCTTGTCATTCCAGCTACTTGGGAGGCTAAGGCAAGAGCATCACTTGAGCCCAAGAGTTTAAGGTTGCTGTGAGCTATGATGCCATGGCATTCAAACCCAGGGTGGCTGAGTGAGACTCTGTCTCAAAAAAAAAAAAAAAGAAAAGAAAAATCTGGTCTTCAAAAGCTCTTCCAAGAAAATTACAAGACAAGCCACAGACCTGTAAAAAAAAATTTGCAAAACATCTATTTTATAAAGAACTGGTAACCAGAATAGAAGACGTAAACCTTTCAAAATTTAATAATAAAAGAAATTTAAAAGTGGGCAAAAAGTTTGTACAGACACCACCAAAAAAGAGAGATTGGCAACCAGAATAGAAGAAATCAAACTTCCAAAATTTAATAACAAAAGAAATCTAGAAGTGGTCAAAAAATTGTACAGATATCACCAAAAAAGATTGATGACACATTATTAAATTTTGTGATCTTATGCAGGTGTGTATTAGTTATTTATTTTTTTTAATCAATAAGGATTATCTGGGTGGCACCTGTGGCTCATTGAGTAGGGCGCCGGCCCCATATAATGCAGGTGGCAAGTTCAAACCCGGCCTCCACCGAACTGCAAAAGCAGAAAAAAATAGCCGGGTGTTGTGGTGGGCGCCTGTAGTCCCAGCAACTTGGGAGGCTGAGGCAAGAGAACAGCTTAAGCCCAGGAGTTGGAGGTTACTGTGAGCTGTGTGATGCCACGGCACTCCACCGAGGGTGATAAAGTGAGACTCTGTCTCTACCAAAAAAAAAAAAAAAAAAGATTATCTGCTTGGGTAGTTTATGGTCAACTTTTTTTTTTTTTTTTTTTTTTTTTGGTATCTTGTTGGATCTTACTTACCTTTAAAGTGCTGATTCTCACAAATAAAACCTGAGGAGAAAAATCTCTAATGAGATATGTGTGTATGTGTGTGTGTGTGTTTAAAAGGCAAATATCTTTTTATAGCTGTTTCTGGTTGTCCAAGAGTATCAATAGTGAACGTAAAAGGAAGCAACAGGCTCTTCGGTAATCATTATTTATCAGTTTTATAAAATCATGTTAATGAACTGACCTGTTCAGCCTGTTTGAACTCAGAAAATGTGATTTTTCCTAATTATACTCAAATCAATCAGAGCTTGAAGACAAGTAAGAGCTTTGTTCTTTTTGTCTTAAACCTAACATTCTTAGATTTGCTTAGGGCAAATGTGGGCAGAAGAGTGGCCCCCTTAAATATATTCCCGTCCTAATATCCAAAGCCTATGATCATGCCATCTTCCACGGCAAAAGGAATTTGGTAGTTGTGATTAAATTAATGATTTTGAAATGGGGAGATTTCTTACATTATCCAAATAGGACCAATGCAATCACAAGCATCCTAACAAGTGAAAGAGGGAGGCAGGAGAGTCAGAGTGAGACAGCATGTGAAAGACTCAGCTGGCCGGTTGGGCTTTGAAGGTGGGAACAGACCACAAGCCAAGGAATGTAGGCAGCCTAGAGAAGCTGAAAAAGGCTTCTTAGGGACTGTGGTCCTAAGAAATCTTTGCCTAAGATCCCAAAGATTTCCTCCTATGTTTTCTTCTAGAACAACATTGTACAATACAACTTTCTGTGATGATGATTCTCCTGTGGGGCTTCAAATAATAGAATGGACAATCAGAACCCTAAGATAATATATTATTTGTAGTGCTGTTTTAAGCCACTAAGTTTTTGGTAATTTGTTATACCAACAATACATCACTAGTGCAAAATGCCTACAGGATGTGTATGACTTGCAAGTTCTAAAACAGAGGCAATTACTTTTTTTTTTTTTTCAAGCAGGAGCATATTTGTTGTTGTTTTTTAAGTCTCACTGCCAGTCCCCCTGGGTCCCCAGTGAGCAGACTTTTGGCTTTTACCCAACCCTGAAGTACTAAGTTCAAAAAGTGTGCATGTTGAATATGCTAAAAAGGATAAAAGGTTTTGGGAGTCAACTCAAACTTGACCAGTCCTTCCCAGCATGTGGGCTACCTGTATCACAATCACCGGGGTATGTATGCATCACAATTTTCTTTTACCATTTACCAACTGACAGACATTTGGTTTATATCCAGTTTGGGGTGATATTAATAAAGTTCTTTATAATTTGTATAAAGGTTTTTATATAGATGTATTTTCATTTCTCTTGGATAGGTAGTTTGTAGTGAAATTTCTGAATGGTATAATAGGATGTTTCTTTCTTTTTTTTTTTATAAAAGATGCCAAACTGCTTTCCAAAGCAGTTGTACCATTTTCCCTACCAGCAATTATGAGAATTCCAGTTTAAATACTATGGAATGGTATAAAATAAGGAAAGATTTCTCCTCTAGTGCTATTTCCCTTTACCATTATTAGATTTCTAGGATTAGCAGAAATTCTAAAAATTGTTTTTTTTGTTTTTTTGTTTTTTTTTTTGAGACAGAGCCTCAAGCTGTCACCCTGGAGAGATTGCTGTGGCATCACAGCTCACAGCAACCTCCAACTTCTGGGCTCAAGCGAGTCTCTTGCCTCCATCTCCCAAGTAGCTGGGACTACAGGTGCCCGCCACAACGCCCGGACATTTTTTGGTTGCAGCCGTCATTGTTGTTTGGCGGGCCCGGGCTGGATTCAAACCGCCAGCTCAGGTGTACGTGGCTTGCGCCTTAGCCTGTTGAGCCACAGGCGCCGAGCCTCTAAAATTTGTTAAATATGGTTGGGAGACTATTAAATAAATAGAAATTCTAAAATTTGTTAAATATGGTTGGGAGACTTAAATACGGTTAAATATGGTAACTCAGCTATTTATATATGGTTCACATGTATATGAACCACAATTTTTTATGTTACCCAAAATGGCTATAATTTCCTTATGCTATTTAAATGTCCTCTGTCTCTTTGGATATAATCTGGAAACTGCCATAATCCTACATGGATTATTGAGGAATTGCCTTTTAGCATTGTTGGATAGGGGCGTCAGGTGGAGAGAGTAGTATGGAAGTACATATGGATCTGAATTTACATATTCACAGAGACGATGTTAAATCACACCTTCGTCTGTTGAAGCCAGAAGGAAGAAAGAGGCTTGGCGCTGGTAGGGCCTTGGGAGTGGTGGGTTTGAATCCAGCCCGGGCCTGCCAAACAATAACAACAACAACAACAAATAGCCAGGTGTAGTGGCAGGCATCTGTAGTCCCAGCTACTTGGGGGGCTGAGGCAAGAAAATCACTTAAGCCCAAGAGTTTGAGGTTGCTGTGAGCTGTAACGCTATGGCACTCTACCAAGGGTGCCATAGTGAGACTCTGTCTCCAAAAAAAAAAGGAAGAGAGATTGGGGTCACTGGAGTAGAGGGAGCAAATTGGAAGATGTGAAGCAGGGTTATTAGAGCCAGAGGCATTATGATTGTGAGTTTACAGGGTTGAATGGCCAGTTAGAGCAGAAAGAGCGGTGACCACCTGATCACTGCTGTAGGACATGTGAGAAAATGATTTTCTTCTGGGTAGATACCTAGTAACAAGATTGAAGGATGAAATGGGCAGTCTACTTTTAGCTCCTGGAGGATTCTCCATTCTCTCCTAAAACGCTGTATTAATTTGCAATCTCACCAACAACGTGTAAGTGTTCCCTTTTCTCTGCACCCACTCCAGCATCGGAAGCTTCGAGACTTTGTGATGTGAGGTATTCTCACTGGGGTTAGGTAATATCTCAGGGTTGTTTTGATTTGCATTTCTCTGATGACTAGGGACAGTGAGCATTTTTTCCTGTGTTTTTTGGCCATTTGTCTTCTTGCGAAAAGGTTCTGTTCATGTCTCTTGCCCAGTGATTAATTGGGTTGTTTGCTCTTTTCCTGTTGATTTGCTTGAGTTCTTTGTAGATTAGTTATTAGCTCTTTGTCAAATTTGTAACATGTAAACATCTCCCATTCTGAAGATTGCCTATTTGCTTTGTTTATTGTGTCCTTTGTTGTGCAAAAGCTTTTAAGCTTGATTGTGTCCTAATTATTTATTTTTGTTCAACACTCAGATATTAATGGTGCTTTGGGTACAGAAAAGAGAATGGGCTGCATGCACACGAGGGGTGAAATAGAATAGAGAGAGAGGAGATGGTGAGAAGGAACAGAGAATTGTGTTGGAATCAGGATGTAGGATCAAAAAGTGAGAAGGGATCATTAGAAAGGTGTAAGAACCCTCCATGATCCTTGGAATTACAGTGGAACCTCCATAGTTACCTTGCATGGTCCATCTTAAGGAGATGGTCAATGCAAGATGGTTCTTGCATTGACCATCTCCTTAAGTTGACCTAATTTTCACAGACCAGACATGCACCACATGTATGTATCAGTAGATATGTTGTCCACCTCCATACATTGACCAGTTTGTTACAATCCCTTGGGTGGTCAACTTATAAAGTTTCTAAGATATTAAGGAGGGTTCTGGGCCTCCCTATAGTCATATGAGGTGGTTTTAAATGAGAGTGTAGGTGAAAGTACTTCATAAGCTAAGGAAATGTATTATCTCTAAGGTAAAACATCTCTCCATGAAGATTTTTTAGAGCAAGAACACAAATTTGAATTCAACACTGATCACAAATATGAGAATCGTTATCTGGCAGTCATGAGCTGTATGATAGATTTGCTTTCATATGAGTGATTCAGTTCAAACTGACAGTTAAAATGCAATTTGGATGTTACAGATAAGTTTTTTTTTTTTAAATGAATGGATGTAACCCAAACATGTCATGCTAAGACATGCTGATTTAGGATCCCACAGTAAAATCAGATCCATTTAATAGGAACAGAAAGAAGATTTTGATCATGCAATAGTTAGCTGAGATTGTGGATAGGTATGAAAAAAAAGGAAATCATTATGTTGCAAAGGAATGGGAAGTAACAGAGAATGGATAAAAACTGTACACACATTTTAAGAAAGCAAAAACTATTAAAATTGTAATATACATAATAACAAAAGATGAATACAAATTGCATTTGAGCACCTCTTAAAATTGCAGAAGTCAAAAGTGACTTGAGTATAGCAATTTTAATACAGTTTTTTCCTTTATTAAAATGTGTATACATTTTTGGGGCACCCTCTGTATATCAGGTATATGCAAGATGCATTTATATATTATCTTTCTTAATGCTCATTACTGCCCAAAGAAGTGAGTGATGGCACTTCTATTCTTTGGAAGTGGGATGATGAAAATTTAAAAATGATTAAGTGACTTGCTCAAAGTTATGACGTTTATGACAGCTGGTATTACAAACTCTTACCAACTTCAAGGTCTATGTTCTTTCCGCTTTAACATGTTGCCACGTGGACTCTGATACATACTTAGCACCTAAGCTTTGTGTGGTTCAGGGCCCCTTGTCCCAGTTTCATACCAAATCTTAGCTTTTTTTTGTTTTTTCCCAAAGAACTTTACAGAAAGCCTCCGATGAGACGTTATGAGCTGGTGTAGGTGAAAAGTATGTGACTTATGCTCAGGGGAGAACAGGTTAAATTCTTGAGTTGTCTAAAGTTCCATTTACATGCTACCAACCATCTTTTCTGAGGTAATTACAAAAATGCTGGTCAACTCTTTCCATTAGTGGTTCTTACATACAGTTGTTGTGGGACTCTTATGTTGTGGGACTCTTTTTGTTGTTGTTCAGAATTCACCTTCGGGGTTTTCTCAAACTCTGCATTCTTATTCTATAAAGGTTTTTAGCTTTCTTTTTTCTTTCCAGGCTGGGTGGATGATGCAGTTTCACTTCTAGGTGTTAGGATTCTCTTTCACACTGGTTTGTCATGACCTTAAAATATTCTGAGTTTCGTCTTTGGTAATTTTTTTTTTTAATGTTGTTAAAAAAAAAAAAAAAGTAAGGTAGAGATTTGTTTTACCCAATGAATTTAAAACAGCAGCAGCTGGAGAGTCCAGAACCATTGTCTGAGTTCGCCAAATGTAGGAACCTGGTAGTGGGCCACCTTTTTATCGTCTTCAGTTTGGGAGGTTTTGGGGTCCAGACTTGAAGGCTCATTACTGGCCTTTAGGTTCCAAGAGTTTGTAAATGTGGCCTATGATACCAAAGATGGAAAAATATATGTTATGATGACCATAATTGTCTCTTATAATTGCCACCATACTCTCTCCTGTCAGGTAATTGATGAGGCCTAATAGTCATTTTGAGCTGCAACCACCCACAAAAACCACACACAGCATTTTACTCAAAACTTTACTTTAACCACTACTTTGTGATGCAAAACTAGTGGAATTTTGGGTACTTTCTGTAAAATCGAAATCTTTATGGGGGTTTTCCAACATTCTAGTTGACTGTTAGCAACTTATCAGTATAAAGAACAAGAGCAAAGCCCAGTTTGCAAATAAACACTGGCTTGTAGGGTAGGATGGAATACCAGTATGTCCTTGAATATTTTCACTAGGAGGAAGCCACCTAGATTAGGTTGAGAGTAGATTCCCCTTTGGAAAAATGCAGTTAAGTAAGAGGTATTTATATGAGATTTGTAGTTGTAAAAGATAAAGATTTTAGGGGTTCACCTGCTGCTTATCTTTGCCACAAAGTTTTCGATCTTGACAAAGTATTCATACTCAATACTTTCTAATTTGTAGGTTCTTTTATGAAAGAGATTTGAGAAGAAGAGCAGTTTGTATTGCTTTTTTTGATTTGTATTGTTTGACATGAAACATGAAAATAAAATTATGCACAAGAGCTTTCTGTAAAGGGAAAACTGCTATGGGAAACTGATACTGATAAGAGGCTAAATATCGCTATTCTGGAAGAGGACTAGCAAGTAGGAAGAGCTCTTTTAATTTTGCTAAGTCAGGTGATTCTGGACCTGAATCCTGGGCAAGTTTACTTCTTTAGGGCTCAATTTCTTACCTTTAGAGTAAGTTTCAATCCTAGTGTATAATTTTATAGATACAGCATATGTTATTTTTAAAAGCCTTCAATAGAAGTCCTTTGTCTAATATAAAGGTGACTTTTGTTGGCATGTAAATTGTCGTCTAACAAACACATATTTACTTTTAAAAATTTGTGATGGGTATTATTTTGGCAAAACCCCAACTAATTCTGTAAGAGTGTAGTTATGCTTCTAACACTTTGGAAGGAGGAACGTTCTCTTTATGCTGCTCAGAAGTCAGACTAACAGTTTTATGATTAGCCTTAAAATAACTGTAAGAAACTTTCAGGCTTTTTCTCATTGTTTTCTCAAAACCATCTGCAATAGGATACAGAGGTCTACAACTGAGTTTTTCACACGTTTAATTCCTTAGTTTACTGTATAGATGTTGACTATTTCCCCCAGCATGTAAGTAAAGCTTTGTTTAGTCTGCTATGGTAAATACTGAGGTTGCTGATTAGCTTCCACAAATAAAGTATGCTTACTTTATAATTTGTTAGGAAATACACATGTAAACAGGGTGAAAGAAAAGGTTTTACAAGAGCAAAACTGAGCAATCCATTTTCAGCAAGTACAACCAAATAAAAACATTGCCTGAGTGAAAAACAATAAATAAGGGACATGACCTTAGAAGCAAACCAAGGAAATCAAAAGTTTAAAGAATGAAATAAAAAGTGCTTTTTTGTATTTGTGTGTGAGGGGGGAATAGAGATATTTGCAGTTCTAACAAATTGTACAGGATCGAATATTCCTTAGAGCTTCAGGACCACAGCAAACAGAGTGGAAGCATTATTTGTAGGGGAAACAAAGATTTATCACTACACAATTTTAGGGAGAGAAGTAGAAAATAGTAAGGGCCCCATAAATGTTAGAGAGGTGGAATGGCATTTCCCACACTCCCCCACAAATGGTTTTGTCAAGGAAATTTGCAAAAAGCTTGAAAGTTGAATTGGTGCTGCCTCAAACTTAAATAAACGAAGCCAAAATGGCTTGCTCGCAGGTCGACACTGCTATCGGACTTGATAGTGTGATAACACAAATTCTTCATCTGGGTAACTTTGAAGGTGACTTGGCCCATGATCCTTAAAACAGAGGTGTTGAAAAAGCACTATCTGAAGAAAGCAGGCACAGTCACAATGGCACATCAAAGGCCATAGGACGTTCAACTTCAAATTGTGTGTTTCAATTGTACTAGCTTTAGTGTTCACACCCAAACTCCAGGGTAAGACAGGCTGCACGCAGGGCGGAGTGGCATTCCCATTTCATTTTTCTGCTGAAGCTGGCAAACTGAGTAAAGATTTATATCTTAAGTGACAGGATTCAAATGAAACACGACAAACCTGTAAAAGTTGCAACCTGGCACGTGAGTGTAGTACTTTCCAGTGAGCTGGATGGGACCTGGGAGACAAACCACACACACCGCCACGTCGTGCTGGGCAGCGTGAGATCAAAGAGAAAACCCAACGCAAGAGCAAGTCCTTGCTGGCTAATGTGCACATTGTGGGAGTTGGCCAGGGACTGCCATTTTGGTTATAGATTAAAATATTTGACTTGGGCTTTCCTTATTAAGGAAAAATTTGGTGGTGAACCACCATCCTGACTGGCAAATTTTGATTTTTTAAGTTATCAGATTTCTAAAGTAGAAGCATTGGTTATGCAACTAGTCATTTAACTGGAATTTAATCCCAACCTCAATCACAATCTTGGGTGGCTAATTATATTTACCAAAGCATAGAGACAATCAGTGTCAAAAAGAACAATAGTGCAAGCACTTTTTTTTTTTTTTTTTGCAATTTTTGGCCGGGGCTGGGTTTGAACCCACCACCTCTGGCATATGGGGCTGGTGCTCTACTCCTTTGAGCCACAGGCGCCACCAGGAGCAAGCACTGTTTTTAAGAGAGGAGAACAAGTTTAATATTTGGGCAGAAGAGGTAGTAGCTCTGCAAAAACTCTTTAGACTGTTGAAGGACTCTGATGACTGGGTATGAACTAAAAGAAACTTCAGCTGTTAGTGACGCTTCCACATTGCAGACATCAAGTTAAAGATCCCCCAGGGAAAGCAGAGGAGACAGGAGACTTACAGAGTGCTCCTGGAAGCCTGGCTGGCTAGTCCAAAAGAATGAATGAACACTGTATTCATTGCACCCCAATATTTGTTCTAGTGGTTCTCCTCAGATTTACCGTAATTGTTTTTTAAAATAGGTAAACATTTTCTGAATCTGGTACTCAAATCAGTTATACTTTAAATTGGACCTAAAGAAAGGGTGTAGCTGGATTAGCTGTTAAGTCACACATGCTCAGTGAAAACCACCAGTCACTGCATATATTCTGCATCATTTATTAAATATTTTTATATATGCATTTACAAACTGTACTCATTTCAGAATTCTCTCAATACATTTTAAAACTTTGCAGAGAAGATTCTCTTGTAAAATGAGATCCATGTACAAAACTAGGCAACAGATATAAAATTTTCCTTTCATACTTTTCATCCACCAAGAAAAGAAATCATGTGACAAAGAAATAAAACCAAAACGTGGCTCTCTCAGGAGAATAACATGTCCGTGTTCAACTAGGACCTGTAATGGGAAATCCTTACATGGATGTACATAGTTTTAATACTTCTTAGCTACTGTAGCACGTTGGTTCAGATGAAGAACGAAATAAACTATTGTTTGGACTAGATAATCTAGAAACCTTCAATTATTTATTCCTTTATAATGTGACATCAGATTCACCCAGGAGATGACACTGGTCAGCAATATGCATTTATCTGGACCATTGCATAAAAACATCCCTTTAAAAAATTCATTACCTTCTTTGCAAGCTAAAGTATGAGCCTCTAATTTGGCTCTCTTATTTAAAGAAATAGATAGTTTAAATGATCAATTTAGAAGCTTAAAAGTATCTTTGAAACTGAAGTTGCTTTTCTTAAAATGAATGTTGATTTAGCAGTTCGTAGATATTACCACTATAAGACGTTGGCACTAATGCCACTAGCAACAAGAAACAGCATCACCGGAGGATAATTACATGGTACAAAACGCCCAGGGGCCTGAAACTCACTATTAATATAATTTTGGCAGCAGCATCGTTTGATATTTAACCATTTATTACATTGTATTAACACACCAGCTTCAAAGATGTGCACTCCCTGTAGGACACTCGGGAGTTACGAATTTATTGTGATTGCATAATTTGTATTGCACAGTTTTATAAAAAACATAAATACTGGCTATTCTAGTTTTAAATACAAAATACATGTCATATACTTTTAAATCTATAATCTGGTTCAAGTGCAAATCAGGTGCTTTCTTTAGTCCTTCCAAAAAAGGCATTTTTAATATTTTTGGCACAAATGAAATGTCATCATGCCAACGGTTCTAATTACAATACATATATCCAAACCTTTAGAGTAGCAATCATATACATCACAGTATAAAACTGAGTATTTACAAATGTACTAAGCAGAAAGGTAACCTTAGTGGGTGAATCAGACCTAATCAGCCAGACCCACAATAGTAAGAATTATAAAAGGTAAATACAATTCCTGCATTTCGTTTGCTCAGGCTGGCTGCTGTGGGTTGACGTTCATGTGAGGAGGATGTCCTAGAAGGCCAATTCTTTGTTTCTGCTTCCTTTGTTCTGTCATCTGGAAAGTTAAAAAGTTTCATCATTAGACCCAGATACTTCCTGTACTTCAAATCTTATACTGAACCATAGATTTACCTCTGTGGTTATGGTTTTTACTGAAACCCACTTTCTACAAATAGTGTACCGTCACTGTATCAAACACGCAGCACTTCAAAAAGGGCATCTTCCTAGGCAGAACGGGGAATTCTGTGACACAGTCATGCAATGGAACATTCAGAAGTATTGCTTGCCACTTGTTTTGTAGGGAAACAAAAAACAGTAAAGGCACAGGATTCTTGGTTGTTTCCCCAATCCATTTCCAAATGATCTGAAGACTCATTGGAAAATGGTCTATCTTTGTACAATAGTAACAACACGCCATACTATCAAGAAAAGCGAGGTGTTTAGAATCCCAGGTTTGAGAGGGACTATGCTCACATTCTTCAGTAGATCCTCAGGTCTCTAATGACTCCTGAATAGTAGTTGAGAGAGGAAACAAATTACCTAGCACGTCTAGGAAGATGAGAAATGTTCTCACATTACCCCTGAGATCCAGAATGACTAACTGCTATAAATAATGCCCTGGTTATCAGTGGCGTCTGCTCCTTGCCACCAACAGACACTGAGGCTTGTTTACAGTCAGGAGAAACCGTTTCCTAAGACCAGTTCAAATGAACAAGTGCTTTCAACCCCAAACAAGAGTTGGTTCTATTTAGTTGGCTCAAGTAAATACATTCTCATGTCAATGGGTTTCTATATCTCTTCTGGATATTTTAGGGCAGACTTCATCGCATTCAGGTTTTTCCTGGCTGAGTGTAGAGGCTCATGCCTATAATTCTAAAACTCTGAGAGGATGAGACAGGAGGATTGCTTGAGGTCAGGAGTTTGAGACCAGCCTGAGCAAGAGCCTCATCTCTACCAAAAATAGAAAAAAATGGCTGGGCATAGTGGTGAGCACTTGTAGCCCCAGCTACTCAGGAAGGTGAGGCAGGAGATCACCTGGGCCCAGGAGTTGGAGATTGCAGTGAACTAGGATGAACGGCACTCTAGCCTGGGGCGGCAGAGTGAGACACTGTTGAAAAAAAAATTTTTTTTCCCCACTTTTCTTAACCAGTGAGTTCTAGCTTCGGATTTAAGGCTGGGCATTTAAGTCAGTTGAGATAAAAAGGCCATATAAAATATATAGTGGCTACAATTATCTACAGGTGGCTTAAGGGCCTACTCCTTGATTTCCGGTTTCCTAAAATTAGAGCAGAATTTGGATACAGTCGTAAAAAGCATGTAGGCTTTAGAATTAACTTATTTCCCTATGGTTTTGTCCTTTAATTTCTCAAAGTCTGCTTCTTCATCCTTGCAATCAGGGATGATAATTCCTATCTCCTAGGTGGAGAATTGGAGGACGTATGTCACTTTCCTAGTACAGTATCTTGGCACGTAGCAGATGCTTAAATCTCAGTTTTCACTTGAACTAATTTATGGTACAAAATATCTTGAGAGAACATAAAATAAGAATCGTTTACCCAGGTTCATTCTTTTTCTCTTTTCTTTTTTAAAACTAGCAGTTGTCCTTTCAAATCCAAGTACTATTTTTAGGCTCTTTTGGCTTTCTCCTTTACAATTTAGATGAGAAGATTTACAAGGATTGAATATTTCCAAAAGATAGCTTTTAATAAAGCCTTTTAAAGAATTAGGGTTTTCCAGATTAGCCTCTAAAGTTTCCTTAGGTGAAAGACAAATCTTTAAAGGAAGAGTTAACATACTATATTCACAGATTCAGCTGAAAAAGGAGAACCTAATATGACCCATGAAATAAATTCACAATTAGATTAAAACACCAGTAATTCATTCATCTTACTGCCTGAGAGTCCAGATATTTAGCTCAGATTTTTTCCCCCCCACAAATTTTCTCTTGGCAGGTTTTGATATGATTCAAATGGACTTAGAAATCTCGATATGTTCAAGGCTATTGAAGGATGGATACTTTACTCACAGCTTACATTTAAAAGCTGATGAGATCTTTCAACTCAAAGTTGAATTTCAAAGCTGACCATTAAGACACTTTCTCATGAAGTTGTTTATTTTTATTTGTAATAGAGACAGGAACTCACTCTATTGCTCAGGCTGGAGTACAGTGGCATGATCATAGCTTACTGCGACCTCACACTCAATGGATCTTCCTGCCTCAGCCTCTTGAGTAGCTGGGACTACAGACATACGCCTGATAATTTTTTTTTTTTTTTAGACTTTTTTTGTAGAGAAGGTATCTTTCAATATTACCCAGGCTGGTCTGTAACTCCTGTCCTCAAGTGATCCTCCTGCCTCAGCCTCTTAAAGTGTATGATTACAGGGGTAAGCTACCTCACATGGCCTACCGTTTTGCTGTAAATAACTGCTTGTATCAGAGATGACCCTTTACGTATGCACATCTTCATCTCCCTTTGGTAAGTCAGCTTTCCTTGAGTTTTTCAATGTGTCCGTCTTTCTTTCAAACTTTTATAGCAAAGCAGTCTTCAGCTGATGGTACATCTTCCTTCCGCAGCCATCACCTGGTATTCTAATTGTGTAGGTTTGTCTTGAGATAGTGATCATATCACCCTCTTCCCCTCATAAAGCTGATGCCGGTCAGTGGCCAGTTCTTTGCTCAGGAAGTCATATTCCTAGATCATTTCAAGTACCAACTATATAATTATCTCATTTATTTATTTTCCCCAGAAGAATGGTTCTCAAACTTTAGTGTGTACCACAATCACCCAGGAGAAGCCCAGAAACAGAATTTGTGATTCAGTAGGCTTAGGGTAGGGACCATGAATTTGAAGTACTAGTAAGTTCCCAGGGGCTGTAGATGGTGCTGGTCTAGGACTCCACTTTGCACTGATGATCTCCGAGATGGGCCAAGACCACTTTAGGGAATTTCCATATATTTAAATGCTTTTTTAAAAAAAATAGTATTTTATATACCTGTATTCTTTTTCTCAAATGAGAGACAGTGTTGGAGAAGATTCTTGGCAGCCGAGCGCACAGTGGCACACACATGGTTGTCTGATTCTGTTACGGCCTTTTAAACAGGATGGCTATCATTTAAGTCAGAGTCATTTTCCTTTAAATGGCTGCTACAGGAGAAGGAATTGGGCAATTGCTAATGAGTTTGAACCTTTTGGCAACTGTCATCATCCCATTATGACAGAACCACACACATACAACCCCTAATGACTAAATCTGACCTGTAAGAAACCAAGGCCAACACTGCTGACCACTGATGTTTCCCCATCCCATCAATATGTATTCTCATGTAATTTCTGGCTTTATTAGTTCAGTTCTCTCTACCTCATCCCCCCACTTCCTTTGTACACTCATACACACACTATTATAAGGTATTACTGCTGTTACTGTTACCTTTACTGAAACGAATATAAATAGTGACCTAAGTCTATCTTTATTCTCACACAGCTGAGGAAGGACACATGAACTCCTGTATTCTCTCTGGATGCATGAATCCAAATTGAGTCTTGATGAAAAAAAATCCATCAGATTTAAATCTAAGGTATGTACATTCAAAATTCTAATACTGAAACATCTATTTTGGGTGCTGTAAGACGTCCCATTTATAGTACATGTTAAAATCCTCAAAATTTCCCTGCAGCTGAGGCAAGGCTGTTCTTATCTATACTAACGTAGAAGTGAGCCTGAATTTCAGCATTCCTCCTTTTGACTCTAGTCTAAACAAGAAGCAAAGAACACTGCAGCTTTACAAGTCAGGTGCGGCCAAACATCTGAAAGACCCTTCATGGAAGCACGGGGTGTAGAGTACAAATGAGCAAATTGTAATCTACCAGCGCGACCTCTAAATGATGAAAGGTTGCTACAGGAAGGAAGGCTCCCTGACAGCACCCAGATGCTACATTCTGGTTCATAACAGATCTTAATAGTCTTTGAAAAGCTGCTTTCATGTCACAGTAAGCTTGTTTTGCTCAGATTCTAAGCAGCCAGGAAACTCTAGTAATGAGAGTTACTTTTTGCAGTCCTATATAACCAGTCCTGCTCAGAATGATGATTTTTAAATACCGAGAGACAGAACTGAGCATCTCTTGAATACGGTTACACGGATTTAATAGAAATATACAGCCACCGTTCAGACTCTGAGAGGTGATCCCTAATGCACTATTCCTCTCTATTTTACCAGGGGAACTTTCTCAAGTTCGAAACCAAGTTAGCACATCACCACCTCTGAAAAGGTTTTCTGTGGTAATTAGTCTTCTCCCTAAGATCACAGTGAATGACCTGCCCCTTTCTCTTCATTCCCAGAGCAACGTGTTCATACCTGTTTACATTTACCATGTTTAATTGTCATTTGTCTGGTTTTCTTTTGTCTCCTTCTTCTTGAAGAAAGAGAATAGGTTCTGTTTATCTTTGTGTCCCCAGTCTTAGTGCTGCACCTGGCAAATAGGTGTTTCATAAACGTTGCTGGGAAGAAGGACCTGAATGAACAGAACATACTGCCATTTCTTGAGCGTGCCATGCATTTTCATGCCGTTGCTCATGTTGATTCCCTTCCTGGGAAGGCCCCTACGGCATCTCTGTGTTACCTCAGAAGGCAGCTTCTTATAGGATTGTAGAAAATAAACTCCTTCCTCACTCTAAACCTCACTTCCCCTGCGCTCCATGAAACTGTATTAAGGCCTCATTGAACTTGTCCTACTGCATTAGATGGTCAGAAGCCTACTTACTTGTCTTTCCTGATACATTACGCGACGCTAGTGGGCAAACGTGTTAGTCTTCTGTGGTCCCCAAATGGTGTAAGGAACATAGATTCAGTAAGGTTCGTTTAGTATTCCAATTTGCGGCAGTGATTCTAAGTTTTTGTTATGCCATCCTTCCTTAAGCAATTAATGTTAACAAGATAATGCTCTTGCATGAAAAATGCCAAACACTGTAACATGCTAATAAGATCTGAATTTTCAGGCACTTCTTGTATTCCTAGCAACAACAAACAAAGGCTGCTGTCCTGTAGGAAGCCAGTCACATTTTCAAAAAAGTTAACGCTTCTCAATATTTGCTCTTTTGCATTATGAAGAAAACATGCAAAAAAAAAAAAATTAAGTTCTTACATTAGTTCTCCTCCTTGGAATAAGAATGTAAGAGAATCACATTTAGTATTCAGAATCTCTTGGGAGGGGAAACTTCAAGATGAGATGAATCATTAAGTATTACTTAGAAAAGTAATTCTAATCAACCATTCTTGGCAATAATAGGAAAAGTGACACCATTAACCATGATTTTGCTAATATCCTAACAGGAACTTTGTCTTCCCAAAGTGGTAGTTTAAGAAAACAATAACTAAAAGAGGTCAATGACGATAAAGATTAAAACCAAACTCATCCATATTCCAACTACTTTTGAGTCAGTAAATTTAAAAAATATCCAAATGATGAAGCAATTTTTGTTTTCTAGCACTTTCATAGCTGTTTCAAAAAAATATCCATCATAGAGTTTCTTGTTCATTAATCATTTGTGGAGCTTATTCTTTAATTCAGATTTTTTCCTTCAGCAGCAATTCTCACAATTACCATTTAAGAACCAGCAGCTCTCTAACAGATTTTTAAGATTTTTTTTATGCAGAACAGTTCAAGAAATCTCTCTGACTGCTATAAAACCAAACTTTGTAAAATCCATTCAACAAGTTGATTCTTAAACAAATGCATTAAAGGGTTGTTAGAAGTTACATAATCAAAAAAACAAAAACAATACACCAGCGTTCCTTTGCAAAGAGGCAAATCCTTCCCCAATTCCCCCAAAGCAGCTACACTGTATTTTTCCTGTAATTTGGCACCTCAAAACTTAATAGTATGTTTTCGGGTACTCCTCTTTGTAGGTTGGTTTTTCATGCTTCTTTTTAGCCTATAATACCTTCTAAGAAAAAGACACTTTGGTTTCAAATTCATTCACAGGGGAAGGGCTTTTTGAAGAGTGGTTCCAACTGCCAACTTTAAAACAAAAAATGAAGAGCTGGAATCCAGCCGCCTGTGGCTCAAAGGAGTAGGGCGATGGCCCCATATGCCAGAGGTGGTGGGTTCAAACCCAGCCCCGGCCAAAAACTGCAAAAAAACAAAATTACCCCTCCCTAAACCATAATGGTTCTGAGGTTACTTAATGAACTTTAGTCTCTATGTAATCAAATTTTACATAATTTTATTCAATCCAAAACTTTAGCTCAACAGAAACAATTCTACCTTGGATTTTAAAAATGCCCAATTTCCACTGTGCTCAGTTGTGTAAAAGGGCAATACTGTATCTGCTCTATCATTTAAGGGCATGATGAGACTTTTTTTTAAATCTTAAACAATCTACCATGAAAGGCAAACAGTACAGTGACAAAACAAAGCAAATCAACACAAACACACAAAAAACCTGGACAGAGGGATCCAGCATTCCCGTCCTGGCATTGTCATGTAAAGTTTAATACATTTCCTAAGACCCTTCAGTGCTCCTTGGAATCCTCATCAGGAAAGTTAGGAACCCAGGTGAGGGGACAGCTGAATTCTTGAATATCTCCTACATCTGTGATTCTTTCTACTAAATTCTCAGGTGACTCCTTTGATAAGGTTCACTGGTTTGCAAAGTGTGCATCGAAGCAGCACTCAGGGAGCAATTCACAATAGGTTCTCAGCACTGAAGGGGCAGGCAGAGATAGGAGGGAAGGCCTTTCTTAGTTTCACCACCACAGAATACCCAGTAATAGTCTGTTTCAGATGCATTTTAAGAAATCCTCTAGTAAACTGGAAACACCCAGTTTCTCACAACAACAGAAACATGCCCCCAAAGAGCTTCTTCCCAGTGTGATATCAAGAAACAGTAATGAATGAGCAAGAATGAATTTTGGTTGTGTTGGCACTTGATAGCTAGAATGCCTAACTGTCACAATTCTGGTACCATGGGCATAAAAAACGGATCATCTGCTTCTCTGAAAAATGGCACCAGATTTTATGGCAAGCTGAACAGTTAGTTCCCTTAAGTCAGTATTAGATCAGTGCCTGTGAGACTGTTGGCACCCAATTGCAAACGTCTGATTTAAACTGAGATTCTAAAAAGCCATGGCTCTCTCAAATGGGAGAAGAAGAAAAGTAAAGCTTGCCAGATGCATTAAAAGTTTGCCTTACACTTTGTGGGGGGTGGGGGGTTGAGAAGCAGCGTAGCTGACAATGTACTCAGGAGTCAGTTTAGTTCTATGGAACATCTGTCAACTGTTTTCCAGCAGGAATAAAAAGTTAATAAGCAAAGTAATCTAGTTAGATCTTCATTAGTTTTACTTATTTTAGTTATTACTCATCTTAGGTAGCTACCAAGCTCAGAACTGTAGACAGCCTTCATAAATAAGGACGGCTTTTCTCATTAGTCTTTTTTATTTGCATCTTAATACGTGCAAAAGAAAAGAACCTGACACCAAATGGTATCTTAGGGCACAGTTTGGGATAATTTAGCTGTAAAAGAAATATAATTCATAGTAAGATTATTAAAAATGCTCTGTAAACCAGCTTCAGGAAGAGTTTATTCTAGATGGGTCTTCGCTGGTTACGGTATATGTAAGAGTAATAAATCACCTATGGTCGTACTTTGCAAGTTAGCTCCAGGGCAGATGTGCCTGGTGTCTACTGAGCAGCGTTTATAATCTTATTGACGGAGTTGGTTAAAAAGCTTTCATAAATGCTTATAACATGCTGAACTGTACCCCTATCTGTACATGATGATCCCAGCCAGCAGTCTGTCTACCACCTGGCGCCAAGCTCATGACACACAACCTGCAACTGTGGCCATTTTAAGGTTGTCAAATGGGGGGAAAAAGAATATATAGGGCTTGGCATTAACACACCCTGTCCTCCACCAATTACTTAAAGGGGCAAAACATCTATCTTATGGATAGGAAGCAGGATGGGGCATTTCTGTAGACTGTTTCACTCTGTGAGACCAGGGACTGTGTCTGTACTGTTCACTTTTACTCCTGGCACCTGACAACGCCTTTTCTATGGTAGACACTGAAGAAGTATTTGATAAATGAACAAAACAAAAAGGGCTCTTCCATAACTGTGGTTTATCCCAGGATGCTGAACTTAAATATCCTAGGTAAAGATTTGACAAATCTGAGGACTAGGAAGCAAAACAAGAGAAAGCTTTTAATCTTCTGTCAACAAATAGGTAAAAAAGCTATAGCTTTATGTATAGTATTATAGCTTTTTGTATAGTATCTCATTGAGATAGTCTCACTTTGTTGCCCTGGTAGAATGCCATAGCATTATAACTCACAGCAACCTCAGACTCTTGGGTTGAAGTGATCATCTTCCCTCAACCTCCTGAGGGAAGGGGCTACAGGTCCCCACTCCTGGGTGCAGATGAACCACCTGCCTCAGCCTTCCAAGTGCTAGGATTACAGGCATGAGCTATCATGCCCAGCCCATTTTCCGATGTTTTTTTTTTTCATGTTAAAACCATGCCCTTAGCAGTACCACGGCCTTCACCTGTAAAAGGGCGCTAAGGGGGAGGAGGGAGCAACTTTGTCCTCTGCTACCTTTTCTATCCAGATGAAGTGCCTTGACACTTGTGTTACATAAGCACAACTGAGTCCTCATCAGAACTGATGTGATGGTAGTTGGCAGGTGTCTGTGTGTGGGGGGGAGACGGAATCTTTCTTTACCTGATCCTTCAGTTCTGACAGCTGGCCAGAGAGGTTGGTGACGAGCTTCATGGTGGACTCCAGCTTTTCCTGTAGATTCCTCAGCTCGTTCTGTTCTCCTTCAGAATCGCTGCTGACCAAAGACATAGCTCTCATCCTGGGGAACCAGTCAAGATTTCTTTCCTAAAATCCACATTAAAAAATAAAAAAAACAAAGAGTGGGAGTCACTTCTAGAGGCAGAAATCAGAAGGCCAGTTTTACTGTGCTACGCTTTCTAACCTCTTACTAGCTTATCTCTGTCTAATGCAGAATTGAACTGTTCAGTCACTATCGTTTTAGCTGAATATAACAAGACTCTTAATTAGAAGAGGAAGTCATTTTATAATTAAATATAGGGGAAAGTAGGTTTCTAAAAGAGTCCAATCTACAAATTTGAATACTGCCACTGCCCTCTTTCTGTGCATAGTACATGGTTGAAGATTTTTCTTTTAAGTATAAAATATGCATACCATAAAATTCACCATTTTAACCATTTTTAGTGTGCATTCATTGGCATTAAGTACATTCACACTGTTGGGCAAGCATCACCACCATCCTTCTCCAGAACTTTTTTTCATCTTCCTAAACTGAAATCCCATCCCCATCAAACACTGTGTCCCTATTTTCCGCAGCCCTTCATACCCACCATTTGATTTTCTGTCTCTGTGAATCTGCCCACTTTAGGAACTTCATATTGTACCAACACTCAGGCAGTGAAATGAATTTTAAGACCCCAAGTATTCTGGAATTTGACATGCACACATTTGCTTGGGTAAGGGGATTATTAAGTTCAACAGTGGGAATGGGTTCCTCAGTCGGTTTCCCTGTTTGTGAGCGTAAGGAAACCACTCCTGGACTCGGCCTCTTCCTTCCAGCCTCAAGTGGTTAGTGGATGCTCTCAATTGACACAACAAAGGCCAATTCAGTGTCCTCTCCTTGTCCATCTCCAACCTTTTGATGACTATAACTTCTGCCTGGGAACAGAGTTTCTTGCCACTCGTTCTGGGTCCCCTCCCCCTGAAGAGCATGCCTGTACAGAGAGGCAGGCACGCTCAGTAAGAAAGGCTTAATTAATCAGCACGAGAGAAGGGTAAGATCTTTCTGGAGTCATTTCCACCCAGACCATCTCAATCTTCTCAGGATACACTGAACAGACTTTCTAAAATCATCACCACCACCCCAAACGCATACACAATGTGTTATTGGTTTATGGATACCAGAGGTCAGCATTTTCTGTATATTTTCTGATAGCAAAATAGTTGAGTAGCTGTTAACTATTATAGCCCTCAAACAGCCATAGACAATATATGAATGAATGGGTATGGCTGTGTTCCAATAAAACTTTATTTACAGAAGTTAGCAGCAGACTGACTTTACCACACAGGCTGGAGTTTGCCAACCCTCTGCTGTATACAATAGAAGGTATCAACATATAAGAAAACAAAATTCCATGAGACATGTCTAAATAATTACTAATCAAGTGAGATATTAAACCATTGACCTAAGGCAACCAAGCAATATAGAAGCCATGTAAGAACTAGTTGAAGGATATTACTCAGAAGACATACCACACTGGCAACGTGGCCTCACATCTACTTTACAGCGTTTGCTTAAGACTCGGCAGGGGGTCTGGGAGGTAGGAATTCACTAGCCTGTCAGCATCACGAGAGCGGGAACCACCTTAACACAGCAGACGACAATGAATGACTATGGAAGGACGGAATGATTTTCAACCCCTTTTCTGCATGGGCCCTGATAACAAAAGCTTACATAGTAAACCCAAGTTGTTTATGCTGAGGGAGAAAAACACCAATCTCCACCGTCCTGTAACGTCCCCTCCCCGAGATAAACACTTCATTCACTTGTCCTTCAACTTGAGCCTATTTCCATTTTTTCCCCACCACAGAGCAGTGACCAAAGAATCATTTGACAAAATATCCCATTTCAAAGATGACGAGCTGAAAAATCTGAAGTGTTTCCCCAACTGTCATCCACATCAGACTCGGCTACATCTTCTCACCAAGGAAGCAGCCCGTGTTTGGGGTCTGTCAACTCTGAGGAATAAACCTGACTTTCCAGAACAAGGCACACGGGTGGTGTGGGGGGAAGGTGGCTGGCGATTACTCACTCTCACGAGGGCAAACAGGCTCCTGTGATGGGAGGAGAGATGAAGCCACGAACCCAAAGCACAGCTGCAGGAAGACCACACGGCAGAAGGCCCTATGTATTATTCATGGTGACCGCTACACAGTTTTACAGACTGACCCCAGAACAAAGTAAGAAGGAAAGATGCAACGTCCCATTTAAACCGTTAAAGTCTGAGCAGCACACGGGCACACCACCAAGTTGAGATGTGACAGAACGTAATGCCAGGAGGGAGTTTAGAGATCACTAATCCCACCCACCACTGCATCTCTAATGCAGCAAGCTGAGGCCCTGGAAAGGAGAGTAACTTGTCTTCCATGGAGTGGGAGGGGAGGGAAGACAGGAGGAGGGGTAGTGGCTAATTCTTATTTTTTCAAAGAGAATCCTGAGAATTACCTAGCACTTATAAATGATAAACTCCTGTAATTAGGTATATTTTGGAGAGAAATAGTTGATAATTATTTGGATTCAAATAAAAAGGATGAGTGTTAACTCTTTTGGAGGAAAGTATTTTCAAAAATGTGATATTCAGGCTGGGGACAGTGGTTCACGCCTGTAATCCTAACACTCTGGGAGGCCAAGATGGGTGGATTGCTTGAGCTCAGGAATTCCAGACCAGCCTGAGTGAGACCCCATCTCTAAAAACAGCTGGGTATTGTGGTGGGCACCTGTAGTCCCAGCTACTCAGGAAGCTGAGGCAAAAGGATCTCTTGAGCCCAAGAGTTTGAGGTTGCTGTGACTTACGACGTGACAGCACTCTACTGAGGATGATGTGAAACTCTGTCTCCAAAAAAAAAAAAAAGCAATAAATTTAATGAATAATTCAGCAACACTCACTTTACATGTGTGGTGCTGAGGCATGGCCCCTGCATCCTGATTTCCTTAGGGTGACAACTAAGTATGAGTTAGGGCTCCTGCCACCAAAATGCTTGCAATGTGTGTATGTGTTTTAATAGAATAAAGCAGGCTATGTTAGTCAAGAGTAGTAGAGAGGGTAGCATCAAAGAAAGAACCAAACACTAGTGACCAATTGGCCAGAACCCTCTTCATGCAGGGCCTGGGCCTAAAGAAAGTTAGTGCTGGACCGTGATGGGGCAGGCATAAGGGCACCGCAAGAGCAGGAGGAGACAGGAGCAGCTCAGATGGTTAAAGACTAGTGAGAAGCTGGGCGTGGTGCTCACACCTGTAACCCCAGGGACTCGGGAGGCAGAGGGGGAAGGATCGCCTCTTGCCTGGGAGTTTGTGGCTGCAGTGAGCTGTGACTGTGTGCTACACCGTGCAACAGAGTGAGACCCTTTCTCTAAAAAAAATGAATACAATGAGAATGAATTAAAAAAAAAAAAAGGTGGCAAGAAGGAAAGAGAAGGAAGGAAGAGACGTGAAGGATTTGCCCGAGCAGACCTGGAGAGAGCGTGAGAGGACAGGTGTGCTGTTTGAACAAGTTGCCTAGAACTCACCTGTAGCTAACTTATGAATGACAGGAAATTAATGCTAAACTGTCTACAATGTTAGTGAAACCACCTAAAATCTGGCTTTCAAATCTTTCATATGTTCATTTGCTCAGCAAACCCTCTATAAAAATAGAAAACACAGACTTCCAAACAGCATCCACATTAATAAGACCTTCAAAAGACTTTAGAGAAAACCAGATAGCTGAGAGTTTAAGGAATGGTTTTTCTCCCTTGTTCTAATAACAAGTGACCAAGTCACTACAGATTAAAATGAGGATTTTTCTGTGGTGGATCCTCACCTTCTTTCATAGTACATGAGATTCTTGGCCCCCTTGGCAATGATTTCAGAAAGGTGTTTCAACATATAAATGTAACACGCACAAACTTCCTCCGTTCAACAGCCATTTATGTATCTTCTATACTTTCTGTGCCTAGTATGGGCCTGAGTGCTGAACATGTGTGAGAAAGACAGTCCCTGCTCTCAAGGGGCTTTAGTCCAAGGACTTAGGTCATGGCCAGGCCTCAGGGTGTGGCTATATACCTCAGTGGAGTTCCACAGTAGCCCTAGCTCCAACTTGTGAGTGCCTAGGACTTGTGCCAGGTGTGAACAGGGCCCACTGGCACGAGGAGGGCTACTCCTGGCATCTGTGTTCCATGCCTCAGCGGTGGGAGAGAATTACAGATACCCAGGGGGGAACTGTAATCCTGAGACTTGAAGGCCCTACCCAAGGAGTAGGTAAAGCCATAGAGAGAAACAATGGACCTTTTCAGGATGTCCATCATAGTCAATGGTCAACAACTGAAAATCTTTTTATATTAAACTTAAAAAGTGGGAGAATATAAAATTCAATCAAATGTTAGAGATAAACCCCAACACTTCAAAGAAAGTCATACTTTCTTTTAAGACAAGCCACTTGGGCCGTGTTGCTCTGATTTTGTGGAGAAAGTGTCCTTCTCTGTTTCCCAGGAGGGTTTCAATGCAAAGAGAAGAGAAGAACTTACCCGTCTACAAATCCACACAGGTTTCCCCCGGCATTCCTTGACAATCTAACGACGTCCCCAGTGACATTCTAAAACACACCAACTGTGGAGAACTCTAATACCCTGGAAGGTAAGCATGGTTAGTTTTTCTGCACTGAAGTGGGGAGACACCCCAAATTTGAGATTGTAGGTATTGCCAGTGTTTTAACTAACTAATCATCTTGGGCTGTTGAGTCAAATCTCCAATTACCAAGGAGCACCTAGTAGCTAAAATTAATTAGTGATTCTCACCAAACCGTTCTCTCCATTTCCAGTCAGTTTTGCCTCCAGTGCAGGAGGATAAGCTGCAACATGGTATAAAGTTCCTCACCAACCGGACCTCCCTCTGCAAAGAGAATCTAAATTCCAAAATGAAAATGCTTAGAGTACCCCGTCGCCAGAATGGGAGCAGAGAGAGAACACAGAGAGAGAATCCAATTACTTTCTCTTCAGCTAAGACTTTCGTACAAAATGCCGAGCTTGTTGAGTGCTGAGTTACCCAATGGAGCAGGTGAGCCATGGCTGGCCAGCCAGCCAGTCTGACGGCCTAGAAATGTTCGCAGAATCTTGCCTGTGTGTCTCTTCAAGATCAAAATCATGTCTCAGCGTCTTGGCCTCTAGTGCATTTTTGGGAAAGTCATCTTTAACTAAGATATCTTGTTTATACGTGAATTCATCTTGGGGCGTGTGTGGTCAGGAGGGGGAGGTTGGGGAGAGGCTTATGGGGTCACAGAGCATTTGTGGGCCACATCTGCCACTCTGGGTCTGGGTCGTCCCTCTTTGCTTCCCTCACCCTCCTTGCTGCTGGCATGTCACATACCAATGGCATTAGGCACCGTCTGCCCTGGTCCTCCTACAATCCAGCCAGTGCAGTTCCCGTCACAGCAAGTGCTTCCTCTGTCGGCGCAGACAAACTAACTGAAGCCACAGCCGGAAGCAGGCTGACCACAAGCGCTAAGGTTCTGGTTAGTTCTTTTCTAGGTAAAGTTGGAAAAGTCCCTGCAAAAGCAAACACTAAAGTTTTAGACACGGGGGTGGCATTGACCAGCCTCTTAAAATGTTAATTGGAAAGAGGGAAAGAGAGAGAGAGTTTTTGTGTGTGTGTGAGAGAGAGAGAGAGAGAGAAGGAGGAGGAGGAGGAAGTTGGATTGTGTGATGCAAATACTAATCATTCTGAGAAATGGGGTATTTTTTTTTCTTGCCAGGTTCAGATGAAGAGCCTGTTCTAAGAAAGACTACAAGGTAATCAATCACCTCCTCAGGGAAAGTCTGCACAGGTGGAAAACTGTTTATCACCTAAACAGCCTAACATTTATTGGGGAATCTTTTTTGTTTTTTTTGAGACCTGAGGGTAAAAGAAAGCATCACAAGAGCAGAGATTGGTCCTAGGAAAAAAACTGGCCCTGTTGCTTCTCCGTGCCTGAGAATCCCCTGGGGGAAGATTCAAGAAAGCAAAGTCTGTTCTTTCAATCACATGGCAGCTGTGTTTCTACTGATCTTACCACACTGGAAGACAAACTGGATGTTCCCAGAATGTCCAGGGATGCTTAGGGGATGGGAGTGGCTGGTGAGGGTGAGGGTGGGTTCCCAACAGATGCTGCCCTCACCACGAAGTCCAACCTCAGAAAATGCCTGGGGGAGGATGGGAGGATTGGAGATAATATTTAAATGTTGCTAAAGCAGGAGCATAGGACACTCAGTAAACTTTAAATCCTTTGTTTCTTCGGTGAGGTAAGATGATTATGTCCATTGAAGAGAAAGAAAATAATCTTTAGCAGTCATTTTTTTCTAAGATCACCGCAAAAAACAAAACAAATTTGTTGCTTTGGGTGAAAAACACTGATAATCATCTTTAACTATGCTCAATGACTCTGAAATTGGCATTTATAATACTGTTATACATTTAAGGAAGAAACGTAAAAAAATGGATCTCAACTTTGAACAGAGCAAGACCAGTGGCTAACAGAGGCTCAGAGGGACAGAGGGGTGGACAGGCAGTGTGCAGAGGAGTGTCAGGGCAGTGACGCTATTTTTTTTTTTTTAATTTTTTTTTGAGACAGTCTCACTATGTGGCTCTTGGTAGAGTGCCATGTTGTCACAGCTAGCAGCAACCTCAAACTCTTGGGCTTAAGAGATTCTCTTGCCTCAGCCTACCAAGTAGCTGGGACTACAGTTGCCTGCCATAACACCCAGATATTATTTTTTGTTGTTGTTCTAATTGACATTATTGTTTAGAGGCCCAGGCTGGGCTTGAACCTGCCAGTATGTGGCCAGTGCCCTAACCACTGAGCTACAGGTGCCAATTTCAGTGACGCTATTATGTTGATACACACAATGTTACAACAGTGGATACGTGGCATTAGACATTTGTTCAAACCCAGAGATTATCTAACCCTAATGTAAACTGTGGACTTTAATGAATGATAACATATCCAATCTGGGTACATCAACTGTATTAATCACACATGCACCACAGAATACAAAGGGTTACTAGTAGAAAGCGGGGGAGTGAGGTAGAATAAGAGGGGGTGTATGAGAGCTCAGCTTTGTTACTTTCTGCCTCATTTTTCTATAAACCTAAAACTACTATAAAAATGAAGTCTACTAATTAGGGGGAAAAAAAAGGATTCCGCACCTGGAACTTGTTGGCCAGCCCCAAATTCAAAGATTCAGCACCCTTTGTCCCCAAAGTACGACAAACCCACTGTTTCACCTATCAGGTAAAATGTAGGGGTTTATGGCACGCTTCCTGGATAAAGGACTCAACAATTCCGACTTTGGACTTGACCTTACAAATGCAAATAATGTAACCTAATCATATGCACACATCCCCCAAATAAAGTACAATGAACTCAAACTACATACAATATCCCTCTATTATCACAGATTCTGTAAATTTCTACCACAGCCTTGTGACATGAGTATGTCAGCAGAAGGAGGACGGGCCTGGAATCAGAAGTTAAAGGTTCAAGTCGTGATGCTCCAATGTGTACACAGGACAGTGAATGAGTCAGCTAACCAACTCAGTCTCCCTTTCTTTTTTGACCCCAACGAGATCACCAGCTACCTCACTGGGTTACTGTAAGGATTCAAATGCCTATCTGGGTGTCCCACAAACTGGGAGGCATTATGCAAAGTGTTATAAATCACTAAGTCATCTGCCCGAGATCCCAAAGCTAGCATCGAGTCAGCACTGTGCACGTACTGACTCCATCCAGTTTTAGTGGTTGTCTGCTGGTGCAAACGTAGTTCATCTAGTTCCTTTCTTTAGAATGAAATTTTAGAGCTACTGATTGCTATATTTACCAATTGAGCCACATGAAAGTTTGTCCAAACTGTGCACAGATTAAGGTGTCAGTCTGATTCTGTTTTTGAGCTTTGAATTACCCAAACAGGCCTTATATAATCTTCAGCTGGGCTGGGATGACCAATTGCCCTTCCCAGACTCACTTAACATTTGTTCTTGGATGATACAGTGTAACAAAGACAGGCTCCTGCCAGCAGAGACAACCACACCCATTTCTGATGAAATCTCTAGGCAGAGCCAGCTGTAGAATCATTCTGTCAAGTTGTTCTGGGGCCACAGGTGAAGTGTTCCCCAGAGCCCCCACAGGGACGGTGAGAAGCAGGGTGCACAACTTGGAGTGTCAAGGCTGGGTCCTGGGCACCTTAGGCTGCCAGGTTGAGGGAAACAGAGGTCACAGGAGAGAAAGGTGCGGCCAGCTGCCTGTGCCGGGGAAGGGTAGGGTCAGTCAATCTGATATTCCTAACAAAGAACAATCAGGTCTGATATTCCTAACAAAGAACAATCAGGCAAAATCACTCTTAGGACATTTTGCTTAGGCAACTTCCTCTGCATTTTTAGATAGCTTAGAAATATACCAGAACATTCCCAGTAGTTATGCATAGGAATTTTAAACAATTTAAAAAAAATTCTTTGCCCAATGTTGCTGTACCTGAAATTTTAATAATTTTCATTGGCTTTCTTCTTTTCTGGATTCCATTATTCAACTTTTATCTTTTATTACTCTTGTACAATATTTTTTTTCTTATTTTAAGCTTACCTAAACATCTTTCCAAAGTCCTTTGCTGTTGTCTCAGAGAAAGATAAATCCATCTCTAAACACATGCACACACATACACCCTCACTAACAAGCTGCTCCACACCTGACATTGTTTTTCATCTAAAGTTTATCATGGAGGGGTTTATATACAGGAAAGTTTCCGTGGAATGAAATGGTTTTACTCAAGGTCAGCCATGCCTAGACACTCTCTGTGAAAGAAGGGACAGGAGGAAGCTATCTTTCTCACCGTCTTATAAGAGTCATAAGAAGTAAGAAGGGTAGCAGCATTGTCACTGTCTGGAAGAAAGATGCCCCACAGCCTGATCTCTTAAAGAAGAAAGAGATGACCTGCTGGGTGCAGGTTTTCCAAACTCCTTAATCATCATCAAATCCTCCATTTTTCTCTGATCCGGGTATTTACTAGCTTGTTCACATAGGTCTCCCCCTCTGTCTCTGCACACCACATCCTCACTCCCAATACTGACCCTAAGGCTCACATTCCATATTCCATGAACTCCTGATACCACTCTGAACACGGCACGAGAGACCCTTTCATGCACCTTCCTCATTTGCCGGTGGTAAAACTGAGGTCCTGCAGAGAGAGGGCTTGTGAAAGGTGAGAACCCAGAGGCCTGTCCACCTGCACCACCTTTAAACACAGACCACGATGCCTAGATAGTGACATCTTTCCTTCATTCTCCCACTCCCAAGAGACACGCTAGCAGGCTTCATTTTAAAGAGATAGGTCTTACAGAATTCCGAATATGTGTACCTTTTATTACAAAGACAGTCAAATTCAGGACCTTTTCCAGGTGAGAGCATTGTTTTGGTTACACGCTTCTCAGAGGCATGTGCTATTCCAGCCTAGCTGTCAGATGCAGGGACTACCTAGAATAAACAGGAGGTAGAGGAGTAATGAAGGCATCGGGATGTCTGGAGCGAAAGGGGCAAGTGGGGCAGCCCAGGGGTGTCTGTAGTGGGGGAAAGAGGGATTGGGTGGAGGTGAGGTGTAGGGGCAGAAAAAGGCATTTTTGGAGCTTAGTAAATCTGCTGAGGTTGGGAGTGATGTATACTTAGGCAACCTCCATAGCTGACCACCTCCCTACGCTGACCACTTCCTTAAGTTAACCTAATTTTCAAAAACCGGACATGCACCACATGGACACATCTGTGCACCAGGCCTAGTTCCTTATGTGACCCCCTCTGTATGTTGACTAGTTTGTTACTGTCCCTTGGGTGGCCGACTCACAGAGGTTCTACTGTACATACACGAGTATGTACAAGTTCATGAATTCATGCTTACGTCCTTGGAGGAACTGACAATGGGGAGAACTGGCTTCACAGGTGGTAAAACCCATCACCAGCTGGCTGGCCTAACACTCTGCGGTCTGAGAGGCTGGGATCTCGGCTACACCTGACTCTGTCCCTGTGCTTTGGCATATAAATTCCTTTAGGGCAGATTATGGACCTGCTCAACTGACTGTCACAAACAGCACCTAGAACACCCTCCACAAAGGTCAGGATGTGAACATTCAGAGGAGAGCATGGTGCTCAGTGTAGAACCAGCTCCAAATGCCAAGGGCTTCACAGTAAAGGAACGGTGCCTTGGGAGCGCTCTGGAGGGCTTCACCCCTCTGCACTAAAGGGCAGAGTGCAATAGGAGGCAAGGTGGGGAAACTTCAACTCGGCAACTACTGTGTGCAGCTGCCACGGACACAAACCGAAGCTCCAGAGCAGAGGGTGGGGTAAGAGCAGGCCTGGCCAGCTGGGCGGCGACTCCAATGACGCTGACACACTGTTTCCAGCCACTGGGAAGCTGGTGCCAAATCCCTCTCTGCCCCTCCCTTACTCTGATATTCTTAAACTCTGCCATGGTGTCAGCTAACTCCAGGAGGCATTCTGGGAATCGTATTCAGAGGGCAGCATGGGCTCTATCCTGCCCCCAAGCTAAGGGCTTTAGTCCAGGTGACTCGGTGGCCTCTCAGGGTAGGCAGGAGAGCTGTGACTACAGCACTCCCTATGCTAAGTATCGGCGTCCCAGGAACTCATCCAGGAACTCCCAGCGTCCTCACTGCAGTTACAGGGTAAGAGTCCAAACCCATTACTGTACACCTGCACTAGGTGGAGGGTGCCCAGGTCACTTTACAGCTGGGACTTGCCTGCCTGACTCACAGAGATGGTGAAAACTCGGGCAGAAAGGAAGGCTGGGGAGAGTTGAGTGCACGCCCTGCTGGACTCTCCCTTCCTTACTCCTGCACCCAAGTGCTGTCTGGCAGGGACTCCGATTTCTAATTTCCATGAACTGAGAGTCCTCATAAATGCCGTGTGAAGTTTTACATTCATTTCCTTATTTTGGTCACTGCTGCCGCCATCCTTTCCCCCTCCAGATCTAGGGTCTCACTCTCAGTTATGATCCACAAGGAACTCTTGGTCTCTTTCTTCCAAAGTTCCTCCCTCTAGCCCTTCCCTCAGTTCCTGGGACTACCCCTGGAAGAAAGCAAGCAGCTGTCTGCAGGGTTTGTAGCACCAGCTCTCTCTTGGGTCAAGAAAGGTACAAGATTTGGGCTCGTTCCCCTTGTGAACTGACGGTAGTGACGCGCAGGTATTGGGCTCCCATCATGATCTTTTGCCCTTGTTAACATGTTCCTGCGTCTTCTTATCGAATACAGAGAAACACAAGTCGTGGGCCAGATGTCCTACTGCTTTTGAATCTTCTCACTGTGTTGCCTCAGAGATGTTTAGCAGTAATGCTTAATTACCTCCTAGAATTTATTTGCTTGGAAGATTTACCCCGAGATGTTGTCAGGCAAAAAGGCTCTCTCTTAGGCTGTTTTTTGGGTACAAATTGCCCACAGCTGTTGGGAAGGCATTCTCCAGGAATGTAGGCTTCTGGGCTCCCCACTCCTAAGCAGAAAGCACCCACTACCTTCTGAGACCATTCTACTCACTGCTGCGCTGATGCTACTTTTGATCTGGAAAACTGCTCCTTTGCTCTCATATCCCTGTGCAGCTAGTTTCTGAAGAAATCGAGTGCACTAATTCAGAATGGAACACACTGGAAAAGCTCCAATGGAATGTCATGTGTTGGTGGGGGGTAGGAGGAAGAGAAGGAGGGAGGAGGGAGGTATCTAGCCCAGCTGTGAGAAAAAGTCAGCGTCAGGCTTAAAGGATAATGGATCAGACATTTTGATGTTTAATTATTAGGAGTTGCACTCACTCAGATGAGTCACCTGGGTGTGGAAGCTCCAGGTGGCTGTGGTTCTGGGGAACTGTCCTCCTTTTAGACACTGCTCTCTTCCCCAGATCTGGCCACCAGAATGACATACCCCTGTTTCAAGCTGAAGTGGAGGATAGTGAAGTTTATCTGATCTTAGCAAGTCAGAGTTAATGTGTATACGTCCCTTGCAAGAGCTGCACTTTATACTGTTCCCCAAATTCCTACCATTTCAACACCCCCTGTAGTACTTTAGGCGGCTGCCCGAGTGGCACTGCTGCTGGCAGCAGCTCAGGGGAGAATTAAACCTATTGTCTAACTCCTGTCCTTCTGATTTAGGCATTGGCAGTCGACCTACAGCCCAGCCCACCCCACCCCTTTCTGCATTTTGCCTGGAAGTCAGTGTCACTGGGGGGCTGAGTGCTGCTGCCTATTCAAGTCAGAAAAGCCAGGGGACAAATGGCTGCATGCTCTCGACCTGGAGGGTTGTGTGCACATGCACCGATGTGCCCACATGTATGCCACACATGCACGTGTGGGTCAGCGCAGCCTGAGGGGGAGTTCTGATTCAACAGCTCTGGATTTCAATCTGGGCTCCGGCACTGCCCCAGTGGTATGACCCTGGGGAAGCTGCTCAACCTTCATGAGCGTTAGGTTCCCATCTGTAAAATGGCAATGGTGCCACCCACTACAGGGTGATGGGGATTAAATGAGATGATACGCATACGGTGCTTATTTCATAGTGCTGATTAAACGTGACCTATACCCAGTTATTACCTAATCTGCCTGCCATGGCAAAGCACAGCCCAGCACAGACCACTCCTCCTGAGACGGCAGCTGTGGGGTGTTCCCAGACACTCAGGCTGCTTGGAGACATAGGTTCTTCCCATTTATTTCACTGTCCATGTTAGTAGTCTGTGAATCCATTACCCTGGGGAAGAGAATGTAGCTAGAGCAGCCCAGGGTCTCAGGACATAATTGAACAAAAGTACCTGATCACTCAAAAGCACCCCTCTGAAAATCTAAGACTTCTATTGACAGGGAAGAATCCAAGATACAGAAGTGAAATTTAGATTTAATTAGTAAAAGAGATGCCTTATATTTAGTTACTATTTGGTTTTCTTTACTAACCTCCCTTCTTAGTGCTTCTTGAGTTTCTAACTTCTAAGAATAATTTAGCCTCCTGTACTTATCTGTAGTATTAACAGGAAAGTGGACGGCTGTGTCTTTCCTGGGAGTCACATACTGATCTTTTACCTACGACCTGCCCACTGTGCAGTATTTAAATTCTCTGAGGCAGAGTTCACTCACAGTGAACTTACTGCTTAGTCAGACTAAACACACCAATGGGATGGTCAAATCATCACCTATAAACCAACAAAGTCAAATGGTGCTCAAACTATTCAAAACAAGGGTGTGTGTGGCACATAAATTATTGTGAAAACTTAAATGCAGATCAAGGCTAATACAAATTTGCTTATTAACCTAAAAAAAGTTATCACCAAAGCTCTTTATGCTGGCACCACAATTCAAGTTCCTATGGGGGAAGTTTTTCCTCCTGACTTGAACTGTCAGGGCTATGTGAGGGCACTCAGTAGTCACATTTCTCTGCAAGCACAGCCCCATCTGGGGCCCAAGTCAATAAATATGAGACTATCTCCTAGACTAAGTGGCACTGTGGTTACAGTAAGGGGGTTCACTACCCCTGGTCATGGGAGTGACAGCACCACATTCCAGCAGGTGCTTGAACTGAAGGACAAACCTTCCAGCAAAGGACACATGCTCTCATGAGATCACCTAAGCTTTGTCCTGAATACACACAGGTCAGGGTCCACTCCCCAAATCAAATGAAGTCCTAATTGTGGGCAGTGAAAGCAAGTGAAGAAAACCCCTGAACACATGGATGGAACTCACAAATATCTTTCCCTGATTCAATGGAGAAAGAACGATGATGTCAACCAGGTGAATTGGACATTTCAAATTAAAGAAAGAAGAAGATATAGGGATTTTCCACACTAATTAGTAATCAGGGTCAAGATGCCCACTGTAACTTTTCTTAGCAGCAATGTATCTGTAGCCAGCATGTCTTACCCTCTTGGAACCATAGGAAATGATGCTTCTGTCAGCTCTGTCAGCCCCGCAGCCCCTGCTTCCTGGTTGTCTGTGCTCCAGGCCCATTCATCAGTTGTTCTGTCACCTGCTACCTCCCTCCATGAGTGCCTACCAACCTGCCGCATTGCTTATATTCATCTCATCTTATATACTTAACAGATGTTTGAGGTGGTATTAACCTCAGTCTACAGACAGGAAACTCGAGCCAGCAAAGTCCCGTCATTTGCCAGGGTCTCACCAGCTGGGAAGAAACAGAATCTTAACCTTGGATCTTCTGCCTCCAATTCTTGAACAGTGATGACTTCATGGCAAACATCAGACGGGCTCTGGCTTTGCCAGGGATAGTCCTATCTCCAGTGGAAGGAGAGTGGGAGATCTTCCACTACATTTAGACATAATTACTTTGTGGGTGAACAGCTGTTTGTGAAGTTCTCAACTGTGAGATGGAGCTTCTTCACATGTTTCTTTTTTCCCTCCCTCCAGAGATGGCAAGAAATGCACTGTTCCCACTTATAGAGGAAAGGGATGCTGCCGCCTTGACTGTAGGCCAGTCCAGTAGGAATTAGGGAAGTTGACATCTAGCAAGGCTGTCTTGGGTTTTCATATGGTCAAGCAGCGACCAGAGGAAGGAATCCACCCCTGGGACATGGTCCAGGCAGGGAGACCTGTGCCCTGCATACAGTCATTCTGCTCAGCCCTCTTATTCATGACGGTCAATGTCAGGGGGTATTCTGTGAAAGTCAAAGTGGGTTTCCGAGATCCCTTCTCAATATGGTGCCCCAGGTAGAGTTTACTAACCAGCGTTTGTTGAGGTGAAAACCTGTTTTCCATCCCTGCTGCCATCCTGCAAGGAGCTGCTCTTGGGGCAACTGGGTAGCTCTTCCACTGTCCAAGTGGCCTCCGGAGGCCTTTTCCGCTGGTGGGTGGCCTTTTGGCAGTTGTTATTTCACAAGTCTTTGGGAGTCTCTGGAATCTTTATCAATGGGCTAAGGAGAGCTGCTGAAGAATTAAACACCCCCAGTCTTCTGCCATTAGGCAAGAGGTGGTTTCCTGAGGCTCACATGCCCCAACACAGCCTGCTCAAAGATGTCTTTTGGGACATGAGGCAAAGGAAAGGGTAGCGAGCCCTCCAGGTTGCTTTCCCTTCCATCTCAGACACTGCTCATTAGCCGCTCCTTCTCTACCCTCCCCGACAGAGTAATTGCAGCCTCCTGGGGTTGGCTTATCTAAGACATCAACTGATTCCTCCTGGGTAGGCTGCCCCACCCAGGAGGGAGGCTGGTGGGGACCTGTCTCTTGGCAGCGGCTGCTTCCACAGGGCATGACTGAGTCAGGTCCACAGTGTGGGCTGGTGGCCTCTGCACTGCAGCTCTGATGTCTCATGAAGCTCAAGCTCCCCTGCACTAAACAATTTAGCTGAGAACCCCCAGTCCCCACCTGCTGGGGCTAATGCTCTCTTAGGAGTCCCCAGCAGGGATTCATGTGGTTTCAAGATAAAACACCACTGAACTGTGTTGGCAGAAAGGCACAGCCTTTCAGCTGGTGGATCTAACACTTCTCTGAGCCATTGCTTAACACCCAAACATAAGACTCCTCACAGCAACCTTGACATTCACGGTTAAGAACTCTTTGATGTTACAGATTTTTAGGCTTTCTGACAAGAAGTCTCATACAATCAAAGAATGACTAGGATGGGGAAGGCACACCAGTGCTTGGGTTCTCAGAGCAGCATGGTGCAGTGGGCTCTGCTCTGCCGGCTTGGGTGGCAGGCCAGAGGTCACCCTGGCTCTTAATCCTCATCAAGTGACTGCTCACAAGACTCCTTTAAGTCTTTTTGATTGAGACAGAAGCCCAAAAGCACACCAGAATTTTCTGTGACCGGAAAGTAAGGTGATTAACGGAAAACTTCAAAACTGGCCCCTGGAAGATTTAAAGATAGAGCCTATTCAAATTCTTCAGGGAGAAGAGAACAAAGTGAGGGGAGAAAAGGGACATAGGACAAGGGTGAAAAGTACAGGTCATCTCCTCTGGACATTAAGGCACTGAACAGAGGTCGTCACGTGTCCATGCAATGGGTTCGAGTCAGCATGAATAGTAATAAAATAGCATTTAACTTGCCACCATCAACAACTGGAAGAAAAGAAAGGGTTTGAGGACTTTTCAGCTAATGTGCATGACCCTGGAAACCTCACCTGTGAACATGTGCACTGGCACCCACTGGAATTTCTTATCTCCTTAAAAACAGGAGTCTCCTCCCACCTGGCCCAGTATGACCCAGGCCCTCCTGGTTAAGAGTCAGACGAGGCTGGATTTGAATCCTGGCTCGGCTCCTTCCGAGCCTTCCCCAGGAAAGTCACTCACCCCACAGCCTGCCTGTCATCTGTGAAAGGGGATACACCCTCATTCTGGAACTTGTGTCGTCTTCTCCCTCTTCTGTGTTCATTTTTCTCTCTCTGCTAATCTATGATCCTCGTCTCTTTATCCTTCTCTCGTTCAAAACCCTTTTCAAAAATTGTCTCTGCTGTGAACCCACATTCATTTCTCCTCACCCCAAAAGTTTCCGCCTCCTTGTTTTTCACTGAGGGTAAGTTTAATTTAATTAGATGTGGAAGAACTTCACAAACTGAAGAGGGTTGCGTGCATAGGAAAGGATGTTCCTAAAACATTTCTCCTCATCATTCACATAACTAGTTCGGATAGTAATTTCTTAAATTGGTATCTGTTTTGTCTCTCCTGTTAGACTCTTACTACTAAAGGGTGATTCATGGGCCAGCAGCTTCGGCATCCCCCCTGGAAGGCTGTTGGAAATGCAGAATCTCAAGCGCTGGCAGTGATTGCTGAGTCAGAATTTGAATTTTAACAAGCTCTTCCAGATGATTCATATGTGCATTACAATTTCAGAAGCAGGGAATGAGACTCTAAGGTCCTCAAGGGTACAGACAGCACAGGTCTCCCCAGAAAGGCCTCGTGATATGGCTGTTAGGGAAACATCACCACTAGACGGCTGCCCTGCTGGCAATAAAACTGAAAGCCTGCGTCTAGGCTTAACAGTGAAGATACTTATCTGACCAGACCTGACCTCAAGCATCTTAACATAAAAAGCTTGAAAATTACATCTGTGTGAAAAAGCCTGGGCAGGCTCATTTAGGATAACCTATTATCAGGAAACTGGAAGCCGACTCAGCGAATTGGGTAGTCTTTCTTAGTGGCTAATGGCTCCCCTTCTCCCCAGAGTGAGTTGGTGTAAACCACGAAGGTGCCTTAGATTTCACAGCTGGTGGCGCCTCACTTTGCTCTATGCTTCTGAGCATTTTAATAAAGTTCAGAAAGCACAAGTCTGAAGCACAGCTGGCCTGGGACTCCCACAGCACACGTCTGGTGGCTGCACTAAGCCCCACCGGGTTAGAGCTCTCTAAAAACCCAAAGCAGCTTCCTGCTTCCTGGGACATAGCAGTCCATACTTCCCATCGGCAGGAAGATTAAACTGGGACTCAAATTCCTCCATCATATGCCCCTTCCTGATGGTTAGCAAAGCGCTGCCCGGAAAGGCTAGGCCTGGGCCAAACACAAATCATGCTGAACGACAGACAGAGGGCCATGATTTTTTTTTTTTTTAAGACACCTCTTAGAGACCTGGAGAGGGGAAAATGACAAGCCTCAAGAAGAGAGGCAGATTAACAAAGAGATGGGAATTCAGGCTGTAGAGTCTGATGGAGGTTAAAATCCCAGCTCCATGTACACAGTCATGGATTAACCTCGGTGGGCCTCAGTGTGGCCTCCCGTAACAGGCTGACACCACCTGCCTGGTGCGGCTGAGGATTACAATTCACAGAGCACAGTGCCTCATCTGAGAGGAGGGCTCCACCAACATCAGATGTGGTTTTGTGCAGCGCAGCTCCTCCACGGACTGCCAGGACCATGCTCGGGGCAGAGACAGCCCGGCCACCCAGAGACCTTCGCACTCACCTTGATCATTTCTGCCACATAACTCTCAGGCCCGGTGTATTCTGTGGAGTCCTTTACTTTCACCAGGACAATGAAGCACAGATAGTGCCACATGTTGTGTTCTTCCTTGATGTGCTCTTCAAAGGTGACGGTCTTGTTGTCAAACTTGTCTCTTTCCAAGCCTAAAAAAGAGACAGAAAGCCCCCAGCCACAACTGAGCAGTCAAGGTACAGAAAAATCCATCACAGAACTGTCAACAAAAAGGAGGCTGCTGTCTCTTATCTTTATAAGGACTTGGGTTCCATTAGCCTTATAAATGCATTCACTTTGCCATTATAGCAGGAAAACATGGCTGTGAACCAGACAGACCCAAGTCTGAATGCCACCTGTGTCACTTACCAGCGGCTGCGTAAGTTGCACGTGCCTTAGTAGCATTGCTGGTGAGTAAAAAGACAGCTACCTAGGCTGCAGGAGTGTCCAGGGTTAAATGACAATATGTGACACACTCACGTACAGCAGGCGGCCAGTGAAGGAGAGGTCCCTACACCCAGGTAAATGCCAAATGCAGACATGTTAGAAAAGTTTTGTTTTGAGGAGAAAGAATAAAATCAAAAAGAACTTAAAACAAATTTTGAGCTCTAGCTTTTAAGCTTATATTTTGATAAGGTCTGGGTGAGCAATTCTGAAACTAGTTTCTATGTATTCTAGGACTGAGCAAATAAATAAATATATTGTAGATAATTAATGGGAGCCAGATTCCTCACTGCTAAAGAAGAGAGCACGAACATGGAATGGGACAAAGACAGAATAATCCTGTAATGCTGAATTGTAATTAAAGGTATTAGTATGAACTCACCTTTTTTTCACAACTATAGCAGAAACTGTATAGTTGACCACCTCTCTACATTGACCATCTCCTTAAGCTGACCTAATTTTCATAGGCTGGACACACACCACATCTACCTATCAGTACAGTAGGCCTACTTCCTCTTGTTGACCACCTCCGCCTGTTGGCCCGTTTGTTACAGTCCCTTGGGTGGTCAACTTACAGAGGACCTATGGTATATTAAAACAGATATGGATGTGTGTAAATATACATGCGTGTGTACAACACACACACACACACACACACACACATGCATACACATACACCTGTCATCTGGATCTGCATCCTAGCATCATCAACAGGAATGTGCACAACTAGTCCCCAGATCTTGGCTTGTAAATACCACTCTCCACTAAAAACAATCAAAGGTCTTTAAAGAAGTGGCTGATTTTAGCCCTGGATCAGGAAAGGTACAATGTGAGTCTGAGCCTAGAATATCTTAGGGTGCCAAAAAAGTAAGAAAGTACAAAGAAAATGATAAGACTACACACAGAAGCCAGCTTGAAGGGCTGTCACTGGCCAAATCTGGAACAATTTGAGCATCACATAAATAATGACAGCAGAAGATTATAGTCCACTGAATAAAATAAAAACCCATAAGTCCGTGTTGTTACAAATGCAAACATACATGGGGAGAAGAAACGTTCTTTCTTAAATATAAAAAGCCCATCAATGAATGAGGAAAGAATAATAAAGAAATCATCATTTGGCAACCATTACAATATTAATAATGGATTTAGGTAAGAATCACAAATGGATGCTGAAATCAGTGGTTGAAAATTTAATATAAGCACAGGATATTTATAAAATGTCAAAGCGTCTCCCCATGAAGACCAGTGTTGTAGTGGAAAAACCTGGCAATTGCCACCTTAATATCCCCAGTTATAAGGTGACTCAGCATCACGTGTTCCCTGATAGGATGTGTGAGAAGATACAACAACGTGTCCTTGATATTCCTGTAAAAAATCCATACCCTCAAATCTGACCATGAGGAAACATCAGACAAACCTAAATCAAGGGACTTTTTGCAAAATAACTGACCTATACTCTTAAAAACTGTCAGCAGAGGCTAATCAGGCATGGTGACTGAATGAATGCTACTCATGAACTGGGATTTACAGACGACATTATTGGAATGAAGGGTGAAATCTGAATAATGTCTGTAGATTAGAAAACTAGTATTACATGTTTTAATTTCCTAATTTTGATGTTTCTGTTGCATATGAGAAAATGATCTTGTTTATAGGAAACAGACATGAAAATATTTAAGGATAAAAGGGCACTGTGTCAGCTACTCACACTCAAACTATCCAGAAAAATAGTCTGTGTGTGTATACGAATAAAGCAGATGAAATACAATATTGATATTTGGGGAAGCTGAGTGACGAGCACATAGAAATTCTTACGACTTTTTTGTAACTGTGAAATTGTGTCAAAACAAAAAGCTTAAAAAGTTTTTAAAGGAACAAAAGGCAAATAATTTAAGTCTTTAAATGGAAAATACTCATTTTTTAGTATTCGTATGAGTAGGAAATTTATGTATTTAGTAATTATATTATGAATAATCCTGAAATGACTGCTCAGCCCTAGACTCCTACATCATTCATTTACATTTACATATCTTTTCCTGTAGTTATGCTGAAAATGACCTCTTTGGGACCCTACGTAACTCTTTTACATTGCAGTTCGCTGCTTATCCCCTGGTGCCTACAATGTGCCATGTTCTATGCTACGAGGGTCAGCACTCTCTCCTAACTCTCACAATAATGCAGAAAAGCACACATTACTATTCCTGTTTTACAGATGAAGAAAAAGGGTTCAAGAGGGGAAGTGAGTAAACCATAATCACACAGCTAGGAAGCAGCAGAAGCCAATTAGAACCCAGGTCTGACTCCCAAGCCTAAGCTCTGGACTTGTTCACCATCACATTTATTCTAAAAGGAATATTTTTTCTTTTCTTTTCTTTCTTTTTTTTGGAGAAAGAGTATCACTCTGTCACCCAGGTTAGGGTGCCATGGCCTGAGCCTAGTTCACAGCAACCTAAAACTCTTGGGCTCAAACCATCTTCCTGCCTCAGCCTCCCAAGGAGCAGAGGCTACAGGTGCCCGCCATAATGCCAGGCTAGTTTTTCTATTTTAAGTAGAGACCAGGTCTCACTCTTGCTCAGGCTGGTCTCGAACTCTTGAGCTCAAGGGATCTACCTGCCTCAGTCTCTCAAAGTGCTAGGATTACAGGAATGAGCCACCATGCCTTGCCTAACAGAAGTTTTTTTTTTTTTACATAAAGGCTGACAGTATCCCCAGTGAAGACATCCACAGGCTGGAACTGGATGAAATAGCTCCATTATCGTCTACTTAGAATGGGACCAACCGACACTCAGGTAGCCCAACAAAAAAAAAGACTGCAAGATGCCTTTGTTTTAAATCCTGTGCAGTTACATATCTGCTTCCCCAAACTTCATTCATTAAAACAAACTGGCAGAAAGGGAGAGCAGAGAGAGAAAGGAGGAGGGAGGGGTGGGGAAAGGAAGAGCAGAGAGAGGGAAGGAGGGAGGGGGGTGGGGTTGGTGTGTGCCACACCTTTTGGGGGCAAGACACGATTGTAAGAGGGTCTTTACCTAACAAATGCAATCAGTGTAACCTGGTTTCTTATACCCTCAATGAATCCCCAACGATAAATTAAAAACAAACAAACAACAACAACAACAACAAAACCTGGCAACTGCTGCACAGAATTCATTGGTACTCTAGATCCCAGGTACTTCCCAGCAGGTAAGGCTGCTGAGGGCAGAGTGGGCAGGAGGCAGCCAGCAGCCCCTCCCAGGAACACTGGGCGCATACCTGCCCGTCACACCCTCAGCATCTCCACGTGCCTCTGCCACCCTGGCCTTTGCTCTCTTGGAGCATAGCTGGGCGGCGACACTCACCACAGATAAAGCACGTGGTCTTTAAGATCTCTTCCTTCTTTTGCTTCTCACTCCTCAGGTCAGCAAAAGTGTCAATGATAACCCCAAAAATCAGGTTAAGGACGATGATGATGACCATGAAGAAGAACAAGAGGTCATAAATCACTCTAGCCGCAAAGAGGGGCTCCTGGAAAAGAGAGTGGCTGGATCAGCCCGGGTCTGCAGAGCTCAGGGCACAGCTCCAGTGAGCCCTGTGTCTACTTGGGTGGAAGTTAAACTGGGCCTTAAAACCGCCATCTGTGTCTCTTTTCATACCCTGTGTCTAAAACTGTCAATTCTCCCAGTGTTGTGTGACACACCCAGGACGGGTTCTGGACAGGTGTTCAGATAGGCCAGACGCAGGCCCGAAGGAGACCCTGCTTAATGAAGCCCCCCGAACGGAGAGAGAAAGCGGCCCCTGCAGGCAGCCGGTTCGCAGCTCCTCCGCGCAGCGCGGGAGGCAGGGAGCCGGACAAGCACGGCGACAGCACCGCTCCCGGCTTTTCCTCTGCGTCTTCAGTTTACACTCAACACCACTGCGTTGTGCTCTCACCACCCACCCCACCCGCCCCTGTGCCCTTCCTTTCTCTCGGGATTAATTTACCTCTTTGGATGGCTTCCTGAGCACATCGCCTACGCCGCCCCCGCTGCGCAGCCCGTGACTCAGCACGGTGACGATGCACATCAGCAGAGTCTCACACGTGTGCTCCTTGTCCTGCTCCGTCTCCTCCACCGGGACCAGCTCTGCTAGTGCGGCAGGTGACAACAGATTTAAGGCGTGGAGGGAAAAGAGATAACTGTGGGATTCTGAATTTACGTTTCCTGAATGCCATCTTCTAGCCAACGGGCACAAGCAGGACTAAACTTCAGGGATTAAGAGTCAAGTACTTCCTTTCGAAAGCTAAAGTCATCACGGGCCATTGTGTTTTCGTCAGTAACCCCTGCTCATTTCTCAAGCTGTGCCAGTACTGCCTTTCCTCTATTAAATCGAAAACAATCCCTTTTCCTTTTCAGATTTTTTAACTTTAGTTCCAGCTGTGAATAGTTCATTTGACGTCAGATAAATTGCTTCACCGCCCTGAATCACAGGCATCTTGTCTCTCAGATGAGAGGAAGACTACTGGACCCATATGCCTCGCTGGGCACGTTGTGAGTTTGAAGGCAGGTTTTACAACAGGTCCTCTGGACAAACTGCTTTACATCAGAGGCTGTTCATTCTTATGGCTTATGGGAGGAAGAACCAGACCCTGCTGGCTGGCTACCTTGCTTCTTTCTCCAGCTAAAATGAGAATGGCCTTGCTAAAACTCGGAGCCCATCTTACCACTCCCCTTTCAACAACCGCCAATCATCCTTTGGATGAAGTTTAACCTCTTTTGCCTGACATGTAAGACCCTTCATAATCTAGCCTTTTGCTTTTATCTCTGGCTTCATTTCTTGTTACTTTCCTTCCTAATCATTCTCTCTCCAAACTTGTTTTATTTACTTATTTTTAACCTTTAAGCCTTTAAATATGCTCTATTCTCTCTACCTGGAGTACCTACCCTTCTCCTCCTTTGCCCAGGAGTCTTCTATTTGAGTTTAGATACCACCTTTGTGATGATGCCCTCACCCTGATATCAGGCTGGGTGCCCAGTTTCTGCACTGCATCCTGATTCCCAGCATTCTGTAGACTCTCGAGGAATCACCTGTTCAGCAGCTTGCCTCCCATACTACATTACTGTCTCAAGAGTACAACATGGTCCCTAGCAAACAGTGGGTAGTCAGCAAAGAATGGGTGAGTCAAAATCAGGTATTTTCTTCACAAGTGGCCTTCTTTTTCCTTTCTCTGTCTCCTTTCCCCTTTGCTACAGGCCTTACTCTGTAGCATGCTCTAATCTGCTTCCAATATCATCTAAGCCTCTGGAGGAGTCTCACGCTAGCTTGAGGCTGAAGGCTACGAGGTCCTACCTTCTTTGGGTGCAGGAGAGGAACAGTTCTCCCCAGTCTCTACCCTGCACACATCCGAGAACAGGAACTCGCTTGCCAAACTCTCGCTGGTTTCTGGGAGAGAGAAGGAATTTTGTGATGAACAATCTGGCAGCATATGGTTAAAATGTTTGAAGTCCCCAATTCACGGCTGATTAAACAATTCTTTACATAAATATCACCCTAGAATCCTGCATAGAAATTCAAAGCAGGGATGCAATTTACACTTTCATTTGGTGGTCTGGATGGGATTAAAGCCAAAAATGTCAATTCCTGTAGGCTTACTAGAAATATCGCACTTAAATAGAACCTCTCCAACTTTAAAGACAAACCACTGAAACTCTTAAATACTACTGAACTACAAAACTCCAGCCAGATTTATACCAAGTCTGCGTGAGCAGCACCGGTGGGCACTGATGGAAATCCAAGGTCCAGACAAGTTAGTTCAAAACACTAAGGCAGGCACAGCTTGAAGCTGGAGTTACATGCCAACAACACTGAATTCAGGAAAGAGAAAACAAAGGCTGCCTGGCTCAGTCAGTCACAACAATTCTATTAAATAGTTTGTTCCTTTGACTCAGGGGGCCTGGCTGATGAAAAACCAGTAATATTTCACTAAGGGCCAAGTTTTTTCATTGAGCGAAAAGAACACTTGGGTACATGGTCATTTTTTTTATCTGAGAATTGGAAATCTCTTCTGTTTTTGCTACATATAAAAATAAGCACAATGTAAAACCTATATATATATAGTAAAAAAGCCCCAGAGATAGCCACTGCTAGCAGTCTTGGGATATATTCATCTATATTAATTTATATATACAGGGGGTGCCAAAAAATATGTACACATTTTAAGAGATCTTATTGGAAATAATATGGATCATTCTCTCCAAAAGGTATGTATCACAGGTAAAATGGGTGTTCACAGCATGTCTAGCTAGGTGTACTTGACTGGTAACAACAGTTCCTTCAATTCAACTTCAAAAAGTAATACATAGATAACATTGCTTAAAATGTGTGTACATTTTTTTGGCACCCTCTGCCTATATGTGTCTGTGTATATATAAAAAAATACTTTCCGGGCAGGCTAGATGATATAGAAATATAAAAATGCTTTCTAATTAAAATATATATACATGTGTGATCTTGGTGTAGTCATCCTTCTGCCAATTCCCAGTATAGCTCATGGGTGTTTTTCCATGAAGGTTTACAAAGATGCACCTATGCATGAAACACCTCCTTACACTTAGTTCATTTCCAGTTGCACACTACAGTGAACATTCTCCCATATATATGTCTGTTTTTGCATGCAGAGTCAGCAGGGTTTTTCTTCACGTATAAATTCCTAGAAGTAGATTTAACTAAGTCAAAGGACTATATATCACCAAGGCTTTTAATATATACAAAACAAACTGTTTTATAAAAATAATTGTACTAGTTTATAATGTTAGTGAATAAACTAAATGTAAAACCCGGCCACTCACCCATAGCATTTGATATACCAAATCACCCTTTGAATAAAGTGAGAACTATATTTGAAATTCACAGTCTTTGTTGGGGGGTGAGGAGATATCTACATTACTAAAGTCATTATTTTCTTTAGTTCAGTTATAATCAGGAGCTGTTCTTTTCACATGAAAAAAGATCAGAAGATCTCAAACCCACCTGGTACAGCTGTTTCGTTGGGCAACCTATCTACTTCCAAGATAAAATCATCCTTGAAGAAAAGATAGCCTACTATCGAGAACAGGTAAACCAGGATCAAAGCCAGAACCGCTGTCAAGATGATGGACCGTCCATTGCGGGTGACACTTTTAATGACATTAAGCAAAGTCTCTTCTCTGTACACTAAATCAAAAAGCTTTAAAAAAACAAGAAGGAGACAATAGGACAACTTTAAGAAGCCTCTGTATTAGATGTACATTAACATCCCATAATATAAACTTGGTTTATAGAGTGTTCACCCTATTGGAAATTCAAAAGCATTATGCAACAATCTTAACATTGAACAACTTGGCTATCTTAACAGTGAAAACTGAGAGGGTAAAAATGGGAAAAAAGAAACACGGAAAAGCGAGGCAGGAAACAATAGCAATTTCAAGTTGCATACGGAACAGTTTAGACATCCCAGGAATAGAGAAAATATATGGTTGTGCCAATGAGTTGCAGGGATTTTTGAAAGGGAGAGGAAAGTGATGGAAGTCTTGGCATCCATTCATTTAGAAAGTATTTACTGAGTTTCTATTGAAGGCCAGCCACCTGGTCCTCACCCTTCTAGAGCTGAGTGTCGAGTGAGATGGTAGACATACTACTAGCCAGTGTAAGGGACAAGGACTCTGGACTTGGATATAGGTTCAAGTCTTAGCTCAACTACTGACTGCCACTGTGGCTTTCCCCATCCCCTGGAGCTTTAACTTCCTCATCTACAGACTGGAAGAAGCAGAGCTATTGTGCATAATAAACAAACAACATATATAGTGCTTAGCATATGGGCATACGTGTATGCTGAGTAAGTACAATGTGTATAAAAGGTAATTATCATTAATTTCTCCATGAAGAGATGGGGGCAAGGTCACAGAGACTTTAGTGGCAGTAACTCACCAGGAAAGCCTCAACCTTTACTATTCTCCCCCACTGGGAGGAAGACCCTTGCAGTTCATAGCATGTTTACAACCTAGGCTTGTCCTTTGCTAAGGGACCAGCTGTTTGAAAGAAGTTGGCTTTGTGAGAAATGGAGGGTCCCTAAAGGTACAGAGAAGTATGACAGGATTATGGCTAGTTTTCCAAGAGCTACAGTCACAGATATTTGGCTGGGGGGAATGGTCGGGTTACTCTTGTACCTGGAGACTAGTTTTTAACATGGCCTCTGTGCTGACACCTGATCCTCTCCTGAAGGGCTAGTCTCTCTGCGGCTCTGGGGTGTGACTCTGCACGGTGAAATGAGTTAGGGGGAAAGGGCCCAAATCCTGAATCTGCTTTGAATTTGTTGCAAGATGATGACCAAGCCATCTAGTCATCTGTAAAATAAGATGACTGCACTAGCTGATTTCTGAGTCCCTTCCAATTCAGAATTTTACATACGAGATAATTCTCTGGTCAATTAGCTTTTCTGCCTCCTTAACACTGATCTGTGTTGAGACTAGTTCTATGAAGGGCCACTAGGTAAAGGAGGATACTTAAAAGGGAGCAAGTTTAGTGAATATAGGAGTACAAAAGGCTGGGTATTATTGTTAATGTCGGTTAAATGTTTTCTAGCAACTCAATAGGAAGCAGCAGGTACAGACGACTGCAGACAACAAGCAAAAGGTAAGAAGCATGCAGATGAGACAGCCCCCAAATCACTGACAAGCAATTTTTATATAGCGATAATTTGATTTTAAAACAATAAACGTATATTTTTTTATATATAGGAAAAGCCTTCTCCCAATTAGAAAAGTCTTCTCCACATTCAATGGAGAAAACTTGGAAGACACAGAAAAGCACAGAGGAAAAAATTCACTAATAATTCCATTATCTATAGACATCTACTCCACAGTTATTTCCTTCTGCCCTTTAAAAAAATGTTCTACACACACACACATATAATACATGCATATTTTTACAAAAATATCAGACTGACATGTAGCCAGCCTCTTTCACTGAGCCATCATGAATATTTCCCTGACAAAAATGATCACCTGGGATTTCACTGTATGGAAAACACACAATTAACATAACCAGTACCTTTTATTTTTTAAAATAGTTAACATGTTTTCAAAGACATGCCATTATAAATAATGCTGTGAGGAGCAAATCTGTGCAGAGTTCTCGGCATGCTCCCTAGTTCTTTCTTTTTGGTCAATTTCTGGAAATGCAATCTTTGGGTCAAATGTTATAAGAGAAATGCATTGCCTATTGCCTTCCAGAAAGGTCGTATAAGTTTCTACTCCACTACTAGGAAAGAACGAGGTCCACTTTACCCACTCTCAACAGGACTGAGCACTAACGTCACCCGTAAAACATGGGACCATGCTGTTGTTTTAATTAGCATGGCTTTGTTTAGCAGTGAGGATGAACATTTTTCCATGTTTACTGACCATCTGGATTTCTCCTTCTGTTAACTGCCTGCTTATGAACTTTGCACATTTCATCTCCGGGTGTTAATATTTTTCTAAGGACACAACTTTAATGCAGATTCCAGACTATCTGGTGGGAGGGGCAACACTTGAGTTAGGCCACCAGATCACCCTCCCTTCCTTCTTGTCTGCTGACATGGAGGGAGCTCGCACAGCCCAGTAACACAGGGGTTTTTGGTGCTGGAGGTCTCTCTCTCAGCTTACAGGCTGCCCAATTTCTTTTGGTTGTACCCTTTCTTCGTTAGTAGAATTATTTGAGCAGTTTCAGTATTCTGTCTGTGGTTCTCACCAGACACATTCAACACTGCTTTTGACACAAAAGGGAGCACAACACCTAAAGAAACCCCCTCCCCTACCCCGAGACACGTGGGAGAGGCATCCAGCCACAATCTGCTTTGATCCTGTTGTGCTCTTGTGAGAGTGAACTGAGTTCGGTAACATCATCAGAAGCTTGGAGTCACTCTTCTGTGATAAGTTAGAGATTCAAAAGCACAAATGCAAACTGCAATGTGAAATACCAGTTTCACTGACGCAGGGACTTTTTCACATTCTCACATGAAAGGCAGTGTAGACTTGGGAATCAGTAGCCACTGACTGACTGTGATTCTGGGCAAGTTACCTAACCTCGCCAAGCCTCGGTTTTCTCAGCTGCTTCTCAGGTGAAGATACCATCTGCCTCAAAAGTGGCAGTGAGAGTGCAAGGGAAGAGCGCACAGCATTCGCTCCATGGTGGCAGCTAATGCCTTCCAGACTGCAGGGCCTATGGGGGTAGAGATCATGTCTGTCTCACTGTTACATCTCCTGCACCTGGCACTGCAAAGGACCAAAAGAAGAGGATGCAAATGAACAGAAAAGGAAACAAAGCCAACCAGAGGTAGACCACAGGACAGCCAAACTCTCTACCAGGGAGAGATGGCATTGTCCAAAGGGGACTCTCCTGTCTCTTGGGAGAGACCATCAATTGAAATGTGCTCCCTGCTGAGGAAGGACAGGAATTTGTGTGATTGGCAGACATGGGGCTCCCTGACTCACAAACTAGAAACTCATCCAGGGACATTACTGCATGAAACAAAAAAGACCCAGAAGCAGACAAGAGGCTCTAAAGATTTCTGATACAGAGTGAGAGAAGTAGGCCAGACAACTGTAATCACAAGTCCATTCTGAGACCTCTTTGCGTAAAACCTCAACATACAGCCAGACCTATTTTAAGATGGGGGAAAAGAATCCAATCTCTTGAGCCTGCTGTCATCCAGCACTAATGGAATGAGCAGATCCTGGTTATGTGAACGGTGAATTCTTTATGGTGTTCTGAATGGGAAAAGGAACATAGGAGGACGAAGACACTAACAGCCAGTGATCGTGTGCAGTGCTATGACTAGAACTTGACGTGAACAGCTGCATATAATCTCTATGACAGCCGTGAGGGAAATACGGCGTCCTCATTTTGTAAATGGGGAAACTGAGGCACAGAGCAGTTAAGTAACCAGTCCAGAAGCTACAAGGATAGCACCTCTCTGAAGAGCTTGCCCTTCTCTGCCTTTTGTCAAGTCCATCCTTCTTGCTAAGCCAACACTTAGGCCTCAATCTTTTTTATCTTCACAAACATTTTCACATATCTAGTTTCTTTATGGTTTTGCTTACGGGTCAATTTTATGCTCCCTATCATTTTAAGTAGTAAAGGAAATGGTTTCTTATCCACAACTCTATAAGTCTAGAGTCCCTCTAACTACAGGACACTAAACACTTTTTTTTAAACAATAATTTAAAAAACTGCTAGGGAAAAAAGGTAATAGAACCAACTCGTTTCATAAAATGTTAAGATATTAGGCACACGGCTCACAGTAGAACCAAGTAACTTCTACTGAAAAGGTCTCCCAGACCAACAAATCTATTGAGTTCATTATCACAAATCTTGGAGCTTTGAAGCTAGCTCATACTCTTTTTTTTTTTTTTTTTTTTGAGACAGAGTCTCACTCTGTCACCCTTGGTAGAGTGGCATAGCATCATAGCTCACAGCAAGCTCAAATTCTTGGGCTCAAGTGATCCTCTTGACTCAGCCTCTTGAGTAGCTGGGACTACAGTTGCCCACCACAATGCCTAGCTAGTTTTTCTATTTTTAGAAGAGATGGGGTTTCTCTCTTGCTCAGGCTGGTCTCAAACGCCTGAGCTCAGGTAATCCACCCGCCTCGGCCTCCCAGAGTACGGCGATTACAGGCGTGAGCCGCTGCGTCCAGCCACTAACTTTTACTCTTATGGTCACTACATGAGAAATGGATGCCATGAGGACTGTCAGATGACACGTACTAGTCTCAAAAACATTTCCCTTGGTAAAATGCGGGCTGAGTCTAAGAAGTAAAGAACAACAAAGTCATGTGTAGAAGAAACATCTCCTGAGCCAGACTGCAGGTGTCTCCCCTTACTAAGAAGGAAGAGACCTGGTGTGGACGCCACACAGTCCTCACTGTGTGGTTGTGCACCTGTGTGCTGGGTTCCGGTAAGTTGCCCTGTTTCCTGCATAGCTTTCCTCTCAGGTCTCCAAAGATCGCATGTAGTAGGACTTCAACCTTGCTGGACCAGGTGGGCCAATCGCCATTAAGAGGAAGGGTCTATGATGACAGAGAGGTCACAGGACACTTTCCTAGTTCTCCAGATGTAAAATATTTTGACACCATGTACTCACCAGCAAACTGTAGAAGAATTCGTGGACAAAGAGTCCCATGGCGCAGATCAGCAAATATAACAAATGATAAAGGAACTCAACATCTAAAATCATGGCTCGGTAGCCTCTTGTGAATGTTCCACAGTTGCCCACAAAGCTCATCAGAAAGATGATTTTATTGCAGACCTGAGAACAACGACAGGACCAGTCAGATGGCTTGGACTGTGCCAAACTCTTCATGAGAGCTGAAGGAGAGTCCCACACAAACCAGTTTCAGTAATCATGCCCAAGCATAAGCTTCCTTTTGGATCAAAGCCCACCAAACCCACCAAGAGCCATTTCATGGATCTAAGTCATTTCGTTACTTTGCTTTTCAGGCATGTTACAAATTACATGGTAGTTAAATAACTGTGTGTGACAGTAATCAAGTAGCATGTCTATATGGCAAAAACAAAATTAATACATACTGAGATTATGATTTTCAAAATGAGATATGAATCATTTCTAACATTCTTATATGAGTTAGTCAAACAAAGAAGTCACCTCAATCCACGAACCTTGTGATCAGCATGATCAAAAGCATTTTCTAAGTTTCTTACATTCTAGATACTACAGGGTTATAATTTAATGCGAAGCAGCCAGTAAGACTGATTCCTAAGTTCACAGGGAAAATGAGAATTCTCAGGGGAAAGAAGGGAGTAAAAGACTTCAGGATGAGTTCCCTGCCTTCTCTTGGGAGTAACTTCTAATTTTCCTTTAGGGATCTATCCTTTTGTGGACAGTTCCCTGCCTTCTCTCCTGGGGGTAACTTCTAATTTTCCTTTGGGGATCCATCCTTTTGAGGTCTGGGAAGGGGTTCCAACCTGGCCAAGTACAATATTGTATTCGCCTGTCTACAATGACTGGTTCAGGGGTAGGCACAGGACCAAATGGAGCCAATGATAGCTACTGAGCAATGCCTGGGATTGCAACAAAAGACAATTCTGTTCTTTCCCACTGACCTTGAACTTGAGAGGTTATAAACTCTGGAGCTCCCACACCACCAACCCTGTGAACAACATCAGAAGAGGAACGGGGCCCTGATGCTGTTGTCTTGAACCCCTGTATTCAGCTGTGCCTGAAGCTAGGTTCTGGATTTTCTCTTTTGCTTAGACTAGCATGGAATAAGTTTTCTGATGCCTGCAATTGAACAAGTCCCAACTGATCTACTGTGCAGTCCCACTTTTGACCGAAACCCCCTCCCTAGGAGTCCATCTCTAGCAACATATGGACAGAAAAAGTTGATTCCGGAAAAGGCTGGAAAGAAAGCTCTTTGGATGCACTTGGTAAAACCATCTTCTGCTACTCTAGCTCCCCTGGCCACAGGTGCTGGGGAAATTCTGCCAGTTAATCTGGTAGGTCGGTGTAAACGAGCTTCTCGGCAATCAGATAAGCAAGGAAGCCAACACCCACAGAGAACTTCTGGCTTTCTCAGACAGGCTAAACATTCAATCTGTCAGGTTATTTCCCCCCCACCCCCCAATATTCTAACCTTTGCTAGTGAAGCATCTTTCATAGGGTAGGAAAGTTATCATTGACTCCAGATGGCCTGTGTTGATGGGGCCTAGGGAGGGGGCAAAGGATGCTCTGGTTGATGTCACAGGACCTCAAATGTGCACAGGCTCTTTTTTCACCTGATTCCACTATCCCCTTCAACTGCCCTGGTGTCCTCTCTTGATTCCCTGATAAAGAGCTCTATTAAACATGTGAAGGTGTCTGCCTGCTGTGCCCCTTCCCATCTTCCATCTGGCTCCCAGTCCCACCTCTCCATAGAAGAAGCTCCCAGGAACCCTCCTAGGGATTCCACCAGGATGCACCCAGCAGCTCTCCCAGCCCCCTGCAGGTGACAGGCTCCCACCCACCCTCCTCACCTCTCTTTGAGCTGGGCTTTTAGGACCTGCTCTCCTACTCCAGCTCTCAGATCCCCACACTCCTGCTCTGTCTCTGCCTGCAGCTACTCTTTCCTTCTCTCATAAGCTCCATGAGGGAGTTTCTCTCTTTTTAAAAACTCCCTCTAAATAATTACTTCTTGTAGCTATTTTGACTTCCCCCCAGCTCATGTTATTATAAATGGTAATTAATTGTCTCATTTGAGTCTCTCCCCTCCCATGATTTGTATTAAAGAAGTGATGACAGTGGAATGATTAAAGGCTGGAGAAAAAAGCACTAGAGAAGCCCACAGAAGATAACCTCTGAAACACTAAGAGTTCCTTCTATTTATTTACACAATTATTTTGTATTCCCTTCTTAAGTAGCTTCCTCTCACTGCAGGCGATACCGACATTCCCTCCCCTCACTGAGATCTCTTTGTCATTCTGGTTTCACACTAAAACACATCTTACCAGCTAAGTCCAATATGACAACAATTTAAGTATATTTTCCCCCTGAAAACTTGATGCATGACCTCATTTTAGGTGGTCCCGATTATTCTTCTCCCCCTCATCCATGACTGATAAGCTGCTGTATTTGCTTCTTCCGTCACCCAGTCGAGATGGCGATAGCTTCCTCACCTGCACACAGCTCTCAAGTGTAAGGCTCTGGTTCTGCACCAGCCACGTGCTGCCATTTCCTTCGCATCTCTGAGATCTGTACCTACCTTCTTCCTTCTACACCAGGACCAAGACTCTGGCTTGCCACACCTCATCCAAAGCACTGCTGCAGCCCCAAACTAGTCCCCCTGCCTCCTGTCCCTCCTACTAACCCTACGTGACACATCACTACTGGATGAATTTTCTCAAGAATACTTCTTTGTATATACCATTTCTTGGCTCAAAAACACTCCCAGCACTTCCCACTACAGCAGTGGTTCTCAACCTTCCTAATAACGCAATGTATTTTCATTGTTGAAAAGGGGTTGCGACCCACAGGTTGAGAACCGCTGCACGACAGGGAACTGTGTTTCCCAACATATATTCTACACAACACGGATCTTGAGTGATACTTAAAAAAAAGGTGCAGGCCAAAAATATCGTGGAACATAAATACACTGTTTCCCTTTCTTGTAGATTCATGATCCGTGTAAGTAAATGAAAGTCTCTGAGAAAACCGAGTAACACAACCTAGCATTGTGCTTAACGCAGCACTTCCCGGACTGAATGGACCATGGGACCTTTTTCACCTAACAATGATCAATTTGGAACACTCTCTGGAAATGGTGACCTGGAGAATGAAATCCAACTGCTTTCTCCTAAAATTCAGTGGCCCAGGTGACCCTGACAGAATCCGTCCCCACCAATCGGTACATGACCACAAACGAGGTGAAACTCAATTCCTCATTGCCTCTTGCGAGCATCCTGGGCTCTCCCACTGCTCTGCTCTGGCCTACAGAAACCAAACGCTATCTCCCCCCACTGCTTCTCGGCCAGATCCCCCCCTTCCCCTTCAGACATCACTTCCATCCTACCTCCTGCTTCTGAACTCATCAGCTGGATGTCGTCCCCCCTCTAAAGCTTTTGGTGCCTGTGCCATTTGACACCCTTTATGGGACATTCACTGTTGCACCGAATTACTATCTTAACCTATTTTGCAAGATCACTTCCATTTTTGTACAAGGACCCCAGCTTCCTTATGTGCTCAGAAGAGAAACCTCTGGAAGGCATTTTTAGATCCTCCAGTGCCTCGCATGTCCAAATTTTCTCCTTCCCTTCACCAGGAAACCATTCCAATTTGTGGTCTTGCCACAGCTGTCTCCATTCCCTAAGAATCTTCCTACAGATGCACTTGGCTTCCATTCTTAAATGGCAATGGAATAGCATTTCCAAATGTCACCACCCACTTTTAAAGAACCGTCCCTGGTTCTCCTCTTCCCTTTCTACCTACTCCCCACCTCTGTGTTTGGACAGTACCTCTTACCTCTGCCCTCTCTTCCATGTGGCCCTCACCAGAAGTGGGTGCTGTGTTAATATTTCATCATTTGACTTATTGGCTAAAATCTCCTGTCCCAACAAACCTTTGACCAGGTCAGCAAAACAACTTAAATCTCAAATGCTCTCCCTCTTTCTGCCTAACCCCTGAGGGGGATATTCCCTAAAAGTGAGACTGTTGATGCCCAAAGGATGTGTTCAGAGGCTCTTGGTACCAAGAGGAAGTCAAGAGGGAGGTGTCCACCTGCCATGATCTCTTGCTTCTGCTATTTTCTTTCTTTTTTATTTATTTATTTTTTTTTGTGACAGAGTCTCACTTTATCACTCTGGGTAGAATGCTATGGCATCATAGCTCACAACTACCTCAAACCCTTGGGTTCAAGTGATCCTCTTGCCTCAGCCTCCCAAGTAGCTGGGACTATAGGCACCCACCACAACACCTAGCAAGTTTTTCTATTTTTAGTAGAGATGGAGTCTTGTTCTTGCTTAGGCTGGTCTCGGACTCCTGAGCTCAACCAATCCACTGCCTCAGCCTCCCAGAGTGCTAGGATTACAGGCCTGAGCCACCATGCCTGGCCCGCTTCTGCTATTTTGACAGTTGCCACAAACAATACTTTTCTGGACTGAAAGCACAGGCCAGAATTCTAGGGACCAGAACAGAAGGCATTCTTGTTTACCCGCAGACAAAGCAGCGGCAATGCATACACTCATACTTACATTGAAAGCTCCCAGAAGAAACAACGTGGGTTGTAACCCAACTGAAAATATCAATCGTAGAATTGTGGAGGCAATTAAGGCCCGGATGCCATGAGGCTTGGGGAGGGCAATGACGATGGCCAGGGAGATGAGCATGGCTGTCCACAGGAGTCCTGACCAGTGGGGCTCCAGTGTTCCTAGAAGCACAAAGCGAAGCTCTGTGAAATTGGTGCTTTCACTAATAACAGACCATCGGGGACAGACCAGAACAGGTTTTAATCTCATTTTCTTCAATCACCTTTCTGGTCTTATGTGTCCCAAGTATCACCTCAAATTCTCTGCCCAGTCAAAACAATTAATGATTTCTGACCTCTGAGCTTTCACAGATGTTTCTTCTGCCTGGGAAATTCTTTTCCGCTTCCTACTCGCCTTAGGTCCTAGCTTAGATGTTACCTCTTCCAGGGGGTCTCCCCAACTTTCTTCCTCCTCATAAAAACATGCTAGATGTTCCTCCTCCTCCATGTTCCCTGCACTGGCTGGCCCTCCCTGCAGAATCCCAGTCTCTGTCAGTTTACTTGTCTCTCTCCATCCAGACTCCACATTCCCTGCGAGAAGTACCCAGGTTGCCCAGCGGGCACTTACAAAATGCTCGTTCAATAAATAAGACTCACACGTGTGTCACACTTCACTCTTTGGGAAGATGAACTGGAAGCCTAAACTTCATTCTCTTTAAAAGTACGCAAAGGAAAACCGCAGGTCCCCTGCCTGAATCAGATTTCTTCAAGGGAAGGAGGAAGGCAACTTCCGTATCATGAGCGGCATCCTACAATTAGATTATCCTTGCAGTCAAAGAGCTTATACCAGTTTTTGTCATCTCTTGCTATTGCAAGTTCTATTTAGAGTGTCCCACGAGACGGCTCGGTTATATAACGTGAGCCGACATGGCTAAAAATACAGTTCTGTAAAACACTCATTAAAAAAAAAAAAAACCCTATTTCAAATGCTGTCACATTTTGAGTCTCCTTCAAATGTAAACAAGCAGCACTACATGATTAAGGCCACTTATATAAAGGAGTTTCACTTCTTCACAATGCTGGGCTGGCAGCACCATCCAGGAAGACACCTTTGCAGGTTACGGCTCCCTCATGAGCCACTGGCTGCCCTAATTCATTTAGTCCACAACTGCCGAGACTCGTTTTCTTTGTTAAAAACTTCCCCTAAGTCCTACCACTTACCTCCTCCCCTTTGACAGCCTTCGGAAGGAAAACTGATCAGAAATGGGCATGAAGAGGCAGAAGCTTCTCAGAAATCCAAGAAGTAGGTATTGAGATGAGTGTATTCCTTTGTGTACATTTAACAATCGTTAGGCTTCATATTAAGCCCTTTATGTTGATTATAATTTCATCCTCTCCACCACCCTATGAGGATGGTACTGTTATCTCCCTTTTAAGAACAACTGAGTCTCAGGTTACACATCTTACCCACAGTGGCACGGGGAACATCTGGAGACAACTTGCCTCTGATGTTGATAGTCCTTAGCCACCATTAAAAAATAATCCATGTATTTTAAGTATAAATTTTGATGAATTATGGCAGCTTAATATAATCATGTAACCTCCACATGTGTCACCACAACCAAGATACAGAACATTTTTGTCACTCTGAAAATTTTCCTTGAGGTCAGACATGGGTCATTCCTATAATCCTAGCACTCAGGGAGGCCGAGGTGGGATGGAGTCTAGGAGTTTGAGACCAGCCTGAGCCACACAGCAAGACCCCCATTGCAACAAAAAATAATAATAATTAGGCAATCATGACAGCATGTGCCTGTAGTCCCAGCTACTCGGGAGGCTGAGGCAGGAAGGTCTCTTGAGCTAGGAGTTTGAAGTTGCAGTGAGCTATGATGATGCCACTGCACTCCTTCCAGCCCTGACAACAGAGCAAGGGCCCTGTCTCTCCTATTTTTTTTTTTGGTGCCTCTTTGCAATTGATGCCCTGCTCCATCTCCACCCCCAGGCTACCACTGATCTGATTTTTGTCAGTATAGTTTTGTATTATCTAGAGTTTCCTAAAAATAGAAAAAGTAATCATATTAGTAAGTAGTCTTCTGTATTTGACTGCTTTCTCCAAGCAAGTTTTTAAGATTCCTCCTGGTCATCGTGTGTATTGGTTCTTTTTATTACTCGAGTATTCTATAGCATGGATATACCACAATTATTTATCCCTTTGACAATTAACGAACATCTGGGATCTTTTCCATTTGGAGCTATTACAAATAATGCTACTAGGAATATTCAAGTATAAATCTTGGAGTGAACATGTTTTCATTTCCCTTGGGAAACACACGGAAGTAGGCTGTTGGGTCCAGAACGTATGTTTCACTCTGTAAGACTTCACCGCACTGCCTTCCCACCAGCACTGTGGGAGAGTTCCACTCACTGCACATCATCACCAATACTTGATGCTGTCAGTCTTTTTTTTTGAGACAGAGTCACCCTCGGTAGAGTGCCGTGATGTCACAGCTCACAGCAAACTCCAACTCCTGGGCTTAGGCGATTCCCTTGCCTCAGCCTCCCAAGTAGCTGGAACTACAGGCACCCACCCCAATGCCTGGCTATTTTTTTTGTTGCAGTTTAGCTGGGGCGGGATTTGAACCCACCACCCTCGGTATATGGGGGCCAGCGCCCTACCCGATGAACTACAGGTGCCGCTGTCAGTCTTTTTAACGTAGCCATTCTAGAAGGTTTGTAGGATATGTTGTTGTGGTTTTAATTTGTATTTCCCTGACAAGTAAGGTTGAACATCTTTTCACATGCTTATTGGCCATTTGCACATCTTCTTTCGTAAAGTATCTGATCGAATATTTTGCCTATTTTTTTTTAACATATTCTGAATATAAGGCTTTTTTCAGATACATGTTTTGTAAATATTTTATCCCACTAGCTTACTTTTCATTTTTGGAAGTGCTTAATCACCATTTTAAACCAATGCAAGATGATCTCAGTGTAATAAATGTGACCAGTACAATGTATGTACCCAAATCCGTAGAGACCGATGTAAAAACGCTATCTCCCCTTTATAAGAGCAGTGTTAAAAAGCAGTGCTGGATTCCAAAAACCCAACTCTAAAAGGACATCTTTGAGACAGTTGGAGAAATCTGAATTTGGATAGACTATTACGGGATTTGCTGTTAGTTTTGTTAGATATGATAATGGCATGATGATTATACATATTTTAAAATGTCCTTATAAGTTAGAGATGCACACTGAAATATTTATGGACAAAAAATCCAGTATGTCTAGACTTATTTAAAATGTTTCAGAAAATACAGTAGGAGGAATAAATGAAATAAGACAGGCCACTTGTTAATTGTTAAATCTGGGCTGATAGGTACACAAAAGTTCATTGCACTGTTATTTTTTCCTACTTGTGTACATATTTGAAAATTTCAATAACAAAAAAATTTAAATAGTAGTAGTATATTTGTTTTAGTTATCATGGCATGCTTACATCTAGAAAATTCTTAAGAGTCATCCAGGTTCTTGGGCGTATTGTATTTTGTTCTTTTTATTGCTAAGTATTCCACTGTATGGATAGATTACAAGTTATTTATCCACCCAACAATTAATGGACACTTGGGTTCCTTCCAGTGAGCAATCTGAAGCTGTCCAAGTTTTATACTTTTGAAAAACTGTGTAACTTATCAATTCTGAAATAAAAGGGGAAGAAATGATACTTTTGAAAAAGAGCTTTTAAGGCCACTGGTGCTCTTGGTACTCACAGAACCACATCCCTACACATAGTAAGGTCATTAGACACATTCAAGAATGACATTTTAGAAATCCTGTTTTTAGTATACAGTAAAACTTAACAAAGACTGATCTCAAAAAAATATCTTCAGGTCAACAAATAAGATCTTGTCTGTTTCTAGGGAGGGTTAATATAATACCCCTCCTAAAGATGGTTAGCTGTGAGTACAGAAAATGCCCTCAACACATCTTACAAAAAAAAAAAAAAAAATCCCTGTGGAATGAATTCAAGTGTTTGAGGGAATTCAGTCTCCATAAAATGGAAAAGGCTTCCGTAGGTGAGAGCAACCTCTCTTCCCTTGCAGGAGATCTCATTATACTTTCAGATTAGTCTATGACCATGAAGTTCTAAAATCTGTAATTCCAAAACAGGAAGCCTTGACTCCACTTGATGCCACCTTCAGACTGCACTGTTTTAAGAGTTGGAAGGATACTTAACAGTCATCTCAACCAGTGGGTCTGAAAGTTTAATGGCTAAGAAATGCATGCCCTCTAAACTCTATGGGACTTTCTGAAGCCATACCAAAGTTTCACAACCACTGGCTAAATTTAAGCATCTCTTACACAGAAGATAACGAAGACTGCCAAAGTGGCTTGCTCAGAATCATGTGGTAAACGAGTGGCAGGAGCCAAGTGTAGACACTACGTCTCTGGACTTCCTAGGAAGTCCACTGTCTGAGGCTTATCACTGAAGGGCAGCAGGCTGCAACTCCCTGCCCCAGACACTTGGCCTAAATACTACAGGCAACAAGAGACCAGTGAACAAAATAGATAAGGTGAATAACAAAAATTGATTTGAAATATTGCTAAGGAAACGAAGAGTAAATGAAAACACATCCAAAGTAATGGTTGAGTGTCGTGCTGTGAGGAGTGAGGTCTGAGTAAAAGCAGACCCAGAGCCTCTGTCACAGCTGGGGAGCTCCTTCCTGACCCTTTAAGGCTCACACCTCTGTCAACTGGCAGCTTGGTTAAGGTGGACGTCACCTCAGAGAAAACGTTGTGGCCCTGTGTCCTGTCATGTCTTTTCAGATGGGGACACCCATGTTTCCTGATTTGGCATTTTTTTTAAAAAAAGGAAGAGCTGAGAGAGGGAAGGAGTGAGGGGGGTGGGGTCTTGGGGCCTTGGTGTGTGCCACACCTTTGGGGGGCAAAACTCGATTGTAAGAGGGACTTTACCCAACAAGTGCAACTAGTGTAACATGGTTTCTTGTACCCTCAATGAATCCCCAACAATAAAAAAAAAAAACCTGTCTTGGACTTGTTTAGGTCATGCTTTGATGAGGGGAGGGAAATCATTCAAATGGTGCCTTAAGTGCAACTTAAGGCCAAAAAGAAAAACTCCCCAGTGGGTAAGTTACATATGTAAGCATTACATAACATGTCATCACTTTCAAATTGGTCCTTAAATTTACTGTTATTACATATGCCCTTGCCGCCTGAGTTGACCTCTGCATTGCTAAGCTCAAGAGCCAAGCCTGAACCTCACTCTTGTGCTGCTCCTGTGTCTGAACGCCTGGGCTCTTTTCCCCATTATGTTTCACGCAAGGCAGTTCCTGGCAGATTATTATGTACATAGGTGAGGTGATCTGTCAAATAGCTCTGATGAACAATCTAGCTGAAAAGCAGACTTCCCAGGTGGCTGTAGTGGGTGTCAGAAAAGGCGCCATGAATGTATAATAGAAGAGGAGCTTTTAATGCCTGCCACCAGCACCCCACAAGTGTGAATACCTACAGAACGCCATTAACAAGTTGAGGGGCCCCACACAGAAAGACGCCCCTCCTGTATTGGCCCCTCTGCCTTTTCTCAGCAAAAGGCATAGAATCTTTATATAGATGACAGGGAGCAGACTGGGTGGGGGACCCATAAAGACCATGGACATTGCATTTTATCATGTGAATACAGCAAGTAGCTCTTAAGAGACTAGGTATTTAAGGATGTACGGTCCACAGTCAAACAACTTTTACCTCCCCTGCAGTTCCCTAGCAGTCTCCTTCCCCCCACAAAAAAAGAATCCAGAGATTTCTTATAAATTCTTTAGTCTGAAATCAATTCCAGAAGTACAGTAAACAAAATATCTATGTTTCAGGGTCGGCTCTGTCATTAACTAGCTGTGCAACTTTGATTAAATCTCTCAAACTCTCTGAGACACAGTTTCCCAGTACATTTAAACAAGGGAGCTAAGACAGTATCTCGCAGTTTTAATAGTATATAGCTTCTTCTCTTTCTTGATTAAAAAAATTATATGGATACATTTATATTACAAATATTTTAAGTAAGGTTTCAGACTAAATCTGTGGCAACAATGACAACCTCATTTTGTCTGAAAATGAGATTTAGTTAGAAAAATTTTAATTTTAATTTTTCTTAAAATTAAAAATATAGGTACCTCCTCGGACTCCTTTAAATGGGTAGAAAAACGCCACAAGTAGATTCATCAGGACGGCCAAGTTAAAGGAAATGCTGCTCCAGAAAGACATGTTGCGGGCACACCAGTACAGCACCGGCTGGGCTGTGGAGACAGGGACGAAGCCAGGTGAGGTTGGACATCCCATGATGGGACCCTGGGAATGCAGCCCAGCCCTTCCTCCCACTGTCCCCCAAGTCCACTTTTGTTCCCAGCTTTTACACCAACAGTAAAAATGATTGTTTTGGACTCAGCACATAAGGACATCATATTGGTTTATTTCTGTGTGGGGTAATTGCTGGAACAGAAGATATATCAGGGATAAGGAAGAAAAGGAGAAAAGGAGAAGAGTCAGAGCAACTCAAAACCCCACGTGCCCCAGTCAGCACCATCTGCTGTGGAATCAGGGGGTTATCCAGATTCACGTACTAAGTCCTTGGTTCCCCGCAGGGGCCCCAGGACCAGATGAGATATCCACAGAGACTCAAGAGTTCAATTAGCTTTTTAAGAGTGTGGGGAAAGGGTTGGGAGGTTGGCCCAGCTGGGCCCCAGACCGTGTGGTACCACATGGCTCCTGTGCTCAAATGCTCTACTAACTTGCTGGTCCTTAAAAACAAGACAATGATCCCTTTCCCAATATCAAATCATTTGCCATTTCCCTGAAGTCTGATGATCATTCCTGGGGACGAGGAACTAGTGAGTGTGAGTTGCTGATTGGGTGACCAACAGCAGAGTAGTAACCAGTTCCAAAGGCAACTGCAGAGAAAGAATGTGGCACCAAAGCCACCATAGAAGGGCAAGAGACATGTTGGCACTGCTGCCACCTTAATCCAAGGTTTCCTACAGGGGATGGCTACCATGCTGCTGGGCATCCTCAGTCTGTGAACACCAAACCCGTGGCCCACTTGGGTGCAGTGGTTCTTCCTCCCTTTTCTGTGAACTCTTTTCAATAGTGCCTTACACTTGGGATAATGCTCAGAAATAGATGTGGTAGGAATAGTTTCGGCGTCCATGCCAGAGGCAAAGTTTCCAAAGTCAGTCTCATTCAATATTATTCCCCTCCAGAGAACAGCGCTGAGTATGTGAGAATGGATCTCTGTTGTATATTTCTTTTTCCCAATGAAGTCATCATTTAACTTCAGCAGCCAGTGATAATCCAATGGCCCTATAATAATGCCTGTAGCAGCAGCCAAGCTTTTGGGAGCTCCCATCCAAAATAACATTATGGTACAATTAAATACAGCCCCGGGTAATTTAATAATTGCTCTTTTCATGTTTGTACTTGCTAACAGGCAATGTTTCCAAACTATAGAGTTTTAGAGCTATGAGAAATCATCTGGCTTATAATTCCTCGTTGTATAAATAAGGGAAACTGAGGTCCAGCAAAGCATGGAAACTGTAGTGATCGCATTAGTCACATTCCTGATCTTCTGGGGTCAGTAACAGCGATAAAGAGAAGTGACTCGTGTCATAATTCAATAGAGGAGCTGACCAGGATCTGGCCACTCCCCAGGTAGTAATTCACTCTTCTGTAAGTTAACTGCTGAAGCAAATTTAAGATAAGCCATTTATCTTTTCTAGAAATAACAAGCTATTGGTGTTTCTTCTGGGACTGAGGCCCATTTCTGATCTGGAAATGAAAACTCCAAAAAAGCACAGAAGAGATGAATGGTAAGGAGTTGGTAAGTGCCGAAGCTGAGTGAAGGGCATGTGGGAATTTATAACATCCTCTAGCATCAGTGTGTGTATACAAAGCTCATACTTAGAAGACGTAGGGTTGAAGGGGAGAAAGGCCATGGTAAAGCTCAGTGTTGGTCTATGGAAGCCAGCATTCTCTCCAGAGGGAGCCCTCAGTATCAGATGTGAGAACAGCCCCTGCAGGATACTTTAGTACAAGTAAAATAAATGGTCAACTCTGGCATACAGCTCACAAATACATCTTATTTTTATAAGGGCAACATTCTACTTAAATTGTAGTGTCATTCTGAATCTGAAGATACTTTCAGTCCTTCAAATCAACTAGGTATTTATCTGGTTCCAAGAAGATACTTAGAGACTAACCTGATGTGCACCATCTTTTATTTCCTGCGGCACCTGGAACAGGGCCCTTAAATCTCTTTCCAGACTCTTCTCCTGCTCTCCTTCCCCATACATTCTGCTTTTGCATCCCAACCAAGTGGTGGGTCCCTGAATGTGCCATGTCCCCTTCAGCCTCCGTGCACTCCCTTTGTGGAGACTTAAAAACGTGTTCATAAACCTCGACACTCCTCTCCTCAGGTGGTGTGCTTAATTCCCTTCCTCTTCAATGTGGGCTGGGCTTAGCAATTTGCTTATAACAGGTGGAGCGAAACCACTCATGTGGGACCCCCAAGAAGTGGTCATAAAAGCACTGTGGCCTCCTCCTTGCTCTCTCCACTGAATTGATCATTCACTCTGAAGAAACTAACTGCTGGGCTGTGACATTCAAGTAGACCTATGGAGAGTCCCTGTGAAGAGGAACTGAGATCTCCTGCCATCAGCCACCCATCAGAGCTAAGAGGTGGATCCTCCAGGTCCACTCAAGCCCTCAAATGACGGCAGCCCTGCCAGACATCCTGACTGCAAGCCAGTCAAAGGCTCTGAGCCAGGACCACCTAAGATAAGCCACTCCCAGATTCCTGACCCTGAGAAATTATTAGAGAAAATAAACAGTGTCTTAAGCCGCTAAATTTTTAGAGTAATTTGTTATATAGCAAGAGAAAGCAACTAACCTACCTTTTGTGGTAGACAAAATAATGGGTCCCCCCAAGACACCACATCTTAGTCCTTGGCAGACCTGTATGTTACGCACCTGTAGGGGTGATTGAGCTCAAGATCTTGAGATGGGGAGATTATTTTAGATTATCTGGGTGGGTCCACTATAATCACAATTGTCCTTATAAGTGAAAGAGGAAGGCAGGTGGGTCAGAGTCAGAGTGATAAGGAATGAGAACAGCTCTACCGGACATTGCTAGCCTCGAAGATGGAGGAAGGGTCCACGGGCCAAGGAATGAAGGCAGCTCCTAGAAAGCGGAAGAGGCAGGATGCTCCAGAAGGAACACAGCTGTGTCAACATCTTGATTTTAGCCTGGTGAGAAATTTCTCAGACTTTTGATCTCCAGAACTGTGAGATAATAGATTTATCCTGTTGCAAGCTTCAGACTTTGTGGTAATTTGTTACAGCAGCTATCAAACCAAATTCTACCAACTCTTCTCAATGCTATTCAGACCCTGACTTTTCTCAAAGCCTTCCTTTCCCAGACTTGCACAATGCATCAATGCTTGATTGTCACAGCTCTGGTCATAATCAACTTGGTATTAGAACCACTGACAAATATGCCTGTGCTGTTTGCCCACTTCAGATGGTAAGACCAGCAGGAAGGAGTCACAGTGTTGGATTCCCCACTGTATTTATAGAATGTTTCTACTTCCTAGGGGCTACAAGTTGGCTGGATCAATACAGCTGCTATGTTATAGCAAAACGATGGATTGCTGTGATCCGGAATGGCAAGCAATTTAACTGCAACCCCGGGTATCTCTTGGTAACATTTATTCCTGTTTATTTGTTTGTTTTAAAAGAGCTGAGCCTTGCTGGACAACTTGGACTCCATACATACCGATGAGTCTGAAAACAATGAGGGAAAACCACAAACAAGAAACTATCAGCATATTCAACTCTGCCTTGATTTCCACTTTCACTGTTTTCCAGCCCAGGGTTTCCACTTCACCAGGGCGAGGATCTTTAGGAGTGGATGTCAGAGAAAGAGTATGACAGCAGGGAAGACTGTGTCTTTGGGTATAAAGCAGGGAAGAGGGCTTCTGGAGAGCAGGACAACTGGGTATTTTAATCTTGCAGAAGAAAATACTAAGCAGTATCAGACCCAGACCTCACTCTGTGCCTCAGTCCTACCTATAGATTTATCAAAGGACAGATGATCCTCTGTGATACCCAGGAAAAGATAAAGCAACTATATGAATTAGCCAGAAAAATCTTTCCTGCACATTTATCTGAAGAGAAATAAGCTACTTAGAGGGAAAAAATGAATTTTGTTTTCGTTGTACTTCTAATGAGTACATTTCTCTCTTCCCTAAATATGCGAAGCATGTTTAATTCAGTTATTATTTTCAGCAGATAGTTTTGAAGCCAATTAAAATCTTTCAGTTGACAACTACAGTTGTGCTTAAGCTTCACTGAAACAAAAACTGTTTTTCTAAAAAAGAAACGCTGAATTAAAGGAAGGTATTAGCTAGAATGTAACATATATCTTGGACTAATTAGATGGCCATGCTGGAATAATTCAATCAGATTATCTTAACTCCCCACTTTATAGGTGAGAGCCTGGGAGCAGTTAAGTCACTTGCCCCAGGGCCACAGAACCAGAGGGTGGCAGAAGTGTAGCCTGGACCTTGGATCCCCACTCCTGGGGTGGAGGGACTCCTGCTACCCAGGCTACCGACATCTCAGGAAGACGGATAAGGAGAGATCTCACCTCCCCAGAATAGGGGAAAACCTTTTTGTTGGTTCATAGCCTTTTGAAGAGCCTACAGGAGACATATTATATATAAATATTTGATAACACAATTCTGAAAGAATGAATATACTGACCAATCTTCTAGACACATACACTGATAATAATATTAGAGTTTATTCACTATTATATTGATTTGGATACATGAATTCAGGATTATCTTCTAATTCTAGAATTATGGAACCAGTGAAGGACAAAAGCAACAAGTTCTCTCCTGTAAAACAGAACAGTTAAAAACATGAGTATGAAGTGGACCTATGTCCACCTTACTTTTGTGGACAGGGTACCTTTTTGCTCTTATTGCCTGAGCATGGGGCTATGTGAAAATTTCCATGTTCCATGGTCTCAGAGGCAGGCTTTGAAGACCCTCCAACACCAGGTAGAATCTCACTCCAGCTCTTCTGAGGTCTGTGCCAAGGAGGGCATGCACACCAGTTTGGTCAGACACAGACATAAAGCTGGGTGAGGGGGTTTGGCCCAGCCAGACATTTCATTAAGTTTGAAGGTGCTGGGCAGTGAGGTGCCCCTTAGAGAGGGTGAGAATGCAGTGGGGGAGGGAGGAGGTGGGAACAGACTTTTTTACAAAACTGCTTGCATGACCCTTTCTGCCTCCAGCCAAATCTGGGGATACAGGAAGGCAGGTGTGTCCCTGTTCAGACTGGCAGGAAATCAGGGAGAGGACAAAGCTCCCAGAAACAACCTCCAGCCCGACTTTCGCCCACCCAAGCCCCACCCCACAGAAAGAAATATCACTAACTATAGCTGGAATCCAGGGTTTCAAATAAAAAAATCTGGCTCCTCACTAACAGAAATAAAGCACGATCCTTTTTAAGTTGGTCTCAACAGCTGGTGCCAGGTGTACTCCTGGTACATTAAATCCCCAGTGAAAATCAGGAGTGGAGACGCTGTTTGGGGAACCCCTATAAACATGTTTTAGATGAGTAATTTCAACCCTACTGGCTGGGCTTCTCAACAGGACTCACTCACGAGCAATGATGCATCATCTTATGTGGCAAATCATTCCACTGCCTATAAAATGATCTAGGGCCTAAAATCCGAGCTACCCTATAAAAAGGGAAACTAAGCCAGAGCAGGTGTGCTAATAAATGAGCCATCAAGCTGTCTGAGTTTCCTGCTCAAGTGAACCATCCTCTGAGCTCAAGGGCCTGCCCTCTCCCCCCTTCTTTTCATTTTCTATGTAGAGATAGCACCAACAGGCTTTCTGACAGTCCTCCACGGAACTCTCCCACCAAGTCAAATGCGGCATGAAGGGATTCTGTTCATCAGCGACAAAAGTGTGCGTGACTTCCCGGGGGTCAGAGGAGCAAACTGTCACAAATGACACCAGTGTTGCTCCTGCTCCGAGATAAATGCACCATGGAGCCCAAGGTTGTGCGCACCCAGAGTCCATCTCCCTGCTCTGCTGCAGAAGCCTCCTGACCCACCTCTCAGCTTTTTCTGCCAGTTCATCTCATTGAAGAGGTCTTCAGAGCGCAGGAAGAAGTCGTTGATTTTGCTGCCTTGCTCATCCCTCTCCGTGGTGTAGTAAATTCGTAGTTTGGACTCCTTGGTTAGGAATTCACATATGCTGGGCACGGGAAAGACAATCTGTTCCATCGTTCGGTCTAATCTGACAATCTAGGGTGAAAAGAATGGATGAGGTTCAACACTCATCTTTGAAAACTCTCACTAAGTAAAACTATTTGCTATTGGCAGTGGACTCGGTGTTCAAGATCAAATATGACACAATCTTCTTTGATTTTATAAACCCAGACTAGGCTGTGTTTCTCTTAGATTTATATAAAAAGATAGTCTTGGGAAGTCTGAAAGAGAATTTTTCAAACCTCACACCCATGAATTTCTCTGTGACCAACTTTTATCTGGAGCAGTTTACTGTGTTTTGTGTGCTGATCCAGATGAGGCTGCTACTGTTCAGTAGAACTTTCAGTAATGATGGAATGACTCTGTGTTTGCCGTATCCAAAAGGACAGCTGCGAGTCACATGCGGTTAGTACAACTAAGGAGTGGAATGCTTAATTTTATTTAATTTTAATTTAAAGAACCACACCTAGCTAGTGTGTGACTGTCAAAGTGGAAAGTACGTTGTTAGCCAGTAGTACAAATCTCACTAAGACCCTTTCTCAAATAGCAAAATTGGGTTATTTTTCCTAGATCAGAGCTTGGAAAAGATCTTTGGTTTATACTCCATTGCAATGACCTACTATCTCTTGTCAAAGCACCTAAAACATATGACATGTGAACTAATATAGCCAACTCAGGAACAGCACGCACTGCTCCTACACTAGCTTTGTGGGATCCAGGCTCAGACACCTTGCATTTTCCTCCATGCCTCTCCTAGACTGGCTCAATTCCCACAGAGGAGGTAGTCTGGTCTGGAGAGCTCAAGTTCAAGGACACCTGACTCTGACACAGCTCCAAGGGGCAGAGATTTCAAAAGGGCCGTGGGTTGCAGCATGACAGGAGACAGAGGCCTGGCGTCCCTTTTTATTCTTCTTCCCCAGAGGCTGGAGAAGTCAGGTGAGGCTCAGGGAAAACGCCCTCACAAGAAGAGTTGCCTCTTGCCCTCTCATCACCTTTGTTCCCAGATGCAACAACACAGGTGACTCAGGTCAAGTTGTAGTGGGAAACTCTCTCAGAGGTAAGACAGGTTCCCACATGGTCCTGGCTCCATAAACTCTGAGGAACCAGTGCTTCTAGCTGGACATCAGGTTATGGGTGGCTTAGTTACCATACTGATTCTGGCCCATCACCCAGCCTCATTTAACTGGAATTGTGGCGTAGGGGTTAGTAACCAAAAGCCGTACACCTGCCAGCTCCCCAGGCCAACTCTGCATGCTCACAGGCTCGGGGACCAGCGCTATAGTCTCCTGCTGTAAAGAGCCTGCCTGCATTATTCCGTCAAGCAGGCTTGAGCTCAGCCCTTCCTTCCACTGAAGGAAAAAGAGAGATGTATGTCTGGGTTCAGAAGGGTAAGGAGGAGTAAACAAAGGGGTCTTCTGGCAAGAAGTGAGTTCTAGACTCCAGGGCAACTCAGCCTAACTCAGCAAAGTGAAGACTGGGTCTGTGAGGAAAGCCCCAAGTAGTAACAGAGCATCAGTAATTCCCTATGGCAGTGGTTCTCAACCTTCCTAATGCCCCAATGTATTCTCATTGTTCCAAAGGGATCTCGACCCACAGGTTGAGAACCACTTCCCTAGGGAAAACTGACAAGACGGCCACAAGCAGGATTTGAGTGTTTGGGACACTAGGTTTGCTTATTTTTCTATCATTTAAGACCTACATGCCTTTTTTTTTTTTTTTTAGACTTAGAATTGGCAGTCACAAGAACATATTCTCCTCACAGGCTGGTTTACCCCTCTTAACCCTATCCGGTTTTAGTCTTCTCCCCAGCAAGCCAAGGGGCTCACTAACATGAGCCCCAAGCTTCTGTCTTTCTGTCATGTACTATGTCAGCAATACCTAAGTCTTGTCTCTTAAGGGCTCTAAAGGACAGAACGGCCCTTTGGTCAAGGTTCCAGGAATTAACAAAAAATCAAGAATATTTGCTCACATGCGGTGGCATGGCTGGCTAATCAGTGAAATGACACAGATCATTAAGACGGGTGACATGCCAGTAAGAACACATTCTTCAAACAGCTCCATTCTGAACATTTTATGTTGCCTAAAGGAGTCTTAGTTCTTTAAAATCTTTGTTCTAACACTAATATTGAACTTGTGCATTTCCTCATTAGCCAAACACACACAGCATCCCTTACTTCCTAAGACCTGGAGGGGGAAGTCTGTGTTCGCTCAGATGCTAATGCAGGTGATACAAAATGCACCCACGGGCTCAGGGACCAGACAGATCAGGATTAAAATTTCAGCTCTGCTACTGGCAATCAGACAAGCTACCCAACCCCGGAGCCTTATTTCAGAGTTTCCCCATCTGTTAAATGAAGGTGATACCAATTTGTTCACAGAGGTCTCTTAATTCTTTTTCCAGAGAAAATCAGAAAGCTTTACTGAGAATTTAACAAATCAAATTTCAATAAAATTGCAGTGTGTGTGGCTTCCTTTTAACCCAAGGCTGCCCACCTCCTGCTTCTGAAATTTTAGCATGACCTAGAAGAGGATCCCCGCTCACATCAGGGACATCTCCATGCTCACAATACATCATGACTTTCCTCTTTTTTCAAAAATAAAAAAACAAAAACCCACAGATTGCATTGTAACACTTCCCTGGAGAAAACTTCCTAGCAGTTTTGCTCTGATCTGGGGGTGTAGTCCAGGTCGACAAGACCTGGCGAGATCTGGGCTGCTCTCCTTGAGGGCTCACTGACCTCCTGCCTTGAGGGTTTGTTCAGCTTCTCTGCCTCACTTAGAATTTTCCTACCTCCAGGCTGTCACTTGCCATTATTCCCCAAGTCTGGAAAGCTCCTCCCTTTACCTCTGCCAGCTACTTCCCTCTGTTCTTTAGCATTTGCATTAATTAGATGACATGCCTTCAGGACAGGGCTCCTTGACCATCATAATCTATAGCAGGTCCCTCTGCTGGACTTTCTTCTGGCGCCTTCCACTGTCCTCTGGAGTGAGTCTCATTTGCTCAGTGTCTGCCTCCCCGCCAGACCTCAAGCAGGATCACTGATGTCTCAGGCATCACCCGGTATTTAGCACCCAGCAGCTGTTCATACATTTTTATTGCTCAGCCAAATGACCACATGCTGGCCCCAGCATGGGCCATTGCACACTGAACATGGGCCATGCCCTGGGCTTTCTCTGCTCTTACCTCTATCTGTGCTGTGTGTTTGGCATAGAACTCCAGGGCTTCGTCTCCATCCACTTGGCCACCAGGTTTCAGCATGGTTTGAAGTTCTTTGTTATGCCGCGCCAACTAGAACACAAGGGCAGAAATACAGGGGGGTCGGTTTTCTTCACAGCAGGAACATAAGATCTTTTCTAACTTTGGGAATAAAGAGAATGCTTAATAACCAGTGGTAAGCCAAAGGGCAGAGGCACCAGGAGGCTCACTCCATCCCATCAAGGTTCGCTTTGCACTGGAGCTATTTTTGAGAGCTTGGTAGAAAAGCGTGGAAAGCTCATAGCCATGTAGGGTCCCACTTTCCTCTGGTTTTGTTAGCTAGATGGGAGAGAGATGGGCTTTTCTGTAGGGCCCACAGAGCCTCCATTCAGAATGCTCAGAAACCTTCTCAGTGGCTAGATGCTGGTCACGGAGGAAATAAGGGGCAGGAGACCATCTGAAATTCTTCAGCCAACATATCCTAGCAGGGACCTGCCAACCTCGGGTTTAATACTGTCATTGCTTTATATCTAGTTTCTATACCTGAATTTAGTAAAAGAGACAGGAAACTCAAGCCTCCAGCAGGGTTACAGCCTGCCCCTACACACCAGAAAGTTCAAGGCACACGAAAAAGAGGAAGTATTTTCAAACACTGGGGAAGAGAATTATGAAATACAACATGTTGGGGCCAGGACATAAAGTATTATTGTATGCCCCAAAAAGGGAAACAAAAGGAAGTCATAACAAGTTCCCACAGATTTCCAAATGCAATAGGTGAGGAAGCTGGAGCCTATTTCTTTACATTGTTAAGAGAGACTCATCAATATTTATAAAAGCCTAAGACTTCTTTCAACTATTTCCAGACAAAGTCATAAACCATCTAAGTGTCACTTCTTGGGGATGAATGCATTTAAGAAGTGTGGGGATTTCCAACTACGTGACCCTACCACAGTGGAAAAATGGAAAAGTCCTGGAACTCAGCACACTGGGTCACACTGCCAAAAGCACATTCACATGAGTGCAGACAGCCCTACCTTAAAGCCTTAAAGGCAAAGTGAGTCTAAAGGGCAATTCTAGCTTGGAACCTTGGCCTGCAGGGAAGCCGCGTCTGGAAGGAGTGCAGGGAAATGGAGTACCTGATGAGCTAAGATGTAGATGTTGTGCCCCACGTTCCTGGGGGAGGCAGCTCCATCTTCACCATTTTCTCCATCCTCAAATTCCACTTCACCTTGCATGTAGGCCTTCTTGATCACCTCCACCTGCAAGAAAGGGCACAAGAACAACACTCCTATTTCAAGGAAGACTCACATGCACTAGGTGGACAACACTAACTCTCCTCCCACCCCCGGGCCGACCCTGCCGGTTAAGCTCAGTACTCTTTACTGTCAAGGTCTGGGCTCAGCCTTGGAAACCTTCCCCATACTGTCGCAGACAGTCAATACCAATCAACCTCCACTGATGTGACAAAAGAAACTCATTTGCTTTATGGAGACCAAGAGCCAGTTTATGACTGGCTCATACCCTTTTGCTTTAGAAGGGCATACTGGGGCCTGGGGTAGTGGCTCTCGCCTATAATCCTATCACTCCAGGAGGCTGAGGTGGGTGGACTGCTTCAGTTCATGAGTTCCAGACCAGTATAAGCCAGAGACAGATCCCATGTCTAATCAAAAAAAAAAAAAAAAAGAAAGAAAAATTAGGCATTGTAACAGGTGCCTGTAGTCCCAGCTACTCGGGCTGAGGCAAGAGGATCTTGTGAACCCAAGAGTTGCATGGCACTATCCCTAGGGTGACAGAATAAGACTCCATCTCAAAAAAAAAAAAAAAGAATGGCACATTGAACGTAGACTAGAAGCCAGACTTCTACCTCTAGATTTTTTCCCACCCAAACTCTCCTTACTCTCAGCCTTTGCCATGTCAGGAAAAACTAGTAAGAAACCCATTGGATTTTAGGAATAGCTAGTAAAACTATTTAATGAATCTGAATTTTACCCTGTTCCCTACAGCCTACTCCACGTGGAAACAGTAGCGTGAACTTGTAATATCTACTGAACACTTACTACGTGTTGAGCACTGTGTGTAGTATTTTGACAATCTCTCAAAACAATGAATGTCACAGATATTTTAGAAGGTATCAGAGATCCCCACTTTTGCTTTTTATGGATGAGGAAGCAGAGTCTAAGAGATAAAAGGACATTCCTAAAGTCACAGGTAGTGAGCTGGGATTTGAACTTAGCCCTGTTAGCCTTCACGGTGGCATGACTGCCCACTGAGAACCTGTGCACGTGGCTCACCTCACCCTTAGCACACATTTCTGGAGCCCTCTTCCCATTCCCATGTACCTTTGCTTCCTGAGAGTAGAGACCTCCCATCTGAAGCCCCACCTCCACCCCACCTGGCACAATGCCTTGGGCAAAGCTTGGTGTGGCTGAAGTCTATCAAATTTAATCATTCTCTTTGATGATTCAGAAGCAATTTCAGTCTCCTGCATTGCCGACAGGCCATGACTCTGAATTGTTCCTCACTATCCAACACAAAGCATGCACAGGGCCATCCGTTTCCATATTGACACCAAGTCAGGCCCTGAAAATAACTCTGGAGACGAGAGCCTCACTCTCCTTTCCCTGCTAGTTCTCTCTCACACCAAATTGGAGAGCCAACGCATTGCACAGGTAGGACAGGAGGACAAGAATACACACACGCTTGTATGCACATGAGCGTGTACACACATGCTGGAGATATTAGAGCTTTCTTTGTGTTTGAATTCTTAGAACAGAGTTCCAGGAAGCCATGAGCCAGAATGATGTTCTCCCACCACAAGGGGGCAACCTAGGGGCCAGCGGCAGCCCCAGTACTGGATGGTGACATTTCTTCCCCCTGCTAAGATACGTCAGAAGGAAGAGCTGGGGCATGTTCTTGATTCATGGGACCTGGAATGGGGGCTCTGCAAAGTCAACGTGTCCCTTCTGAAGAAGGATAAATCCTAGCTTCCCCAGTAACCTGCGGTTGCGTAAGCTGTTATATAAACTTCGGAGAAGACTTCCATCTCAGGCTGAGCCTCACTCTCTGACCTCAGAGATCAAAGAGCTGGGCTGCTCTTAACTTTATTTAAAGGAAGACATAAAGGCATAAAGGGACTTTAGCCTGGCCCCAAGTGCACATCCAGGGCACCAGGAGGCAGGAATGTTTTAGTGCCCTCATTTGAGTCTGTCAGTTATAGTTTATTTGCATGGGGGCAAAGTCCAAATAGAGAGCTCTGTCCTTAACGCATGCCACTTGCCTCTGACAGCTGCTTGTCTCACAGTTTGCAGCACTGACTCCCAACCTGGAAGTCACAGCCAATTGTGAATATCACCCCTCAAAAATAAACCAGATCATGTTTTCTTTAAAAGAAACAAACACTGGCATCCAAAAAACACACTTCTGTTGCCCAGACTGCTGGCACCAAGAGGAGATGTGAATTCTTCAGCACTAGACAAAGATACGGCTGAAATGCCAGCAGTAAGTGAAGAATGAGAAGAAAAAGAGCTTTAATTCACCAGGGGTCTATCACGTGCTGGGTGCTGTGCTAAGGACGTGAACGTGTATCTTCTCATCTAGTCTTCAAACCAAACCCCCACCCCCAACCCTCCCCCATGACTAGGTAATGCACCTATCTTTCTTTTACAGATCAGGAAGGGGAACAGAGAGCTCAAGTGACTGGCCAGGGTGACACAGCAACAAACGCAGAGCTATGGACTTACACTCAGGCCTGCTGGACTCCCTGACACACTCTGCTCACCATTCACACAGGGAGACTTCTGCATATGCTCCGTGTTGGAAGGAGGAGGCACAATACCACGTATTCAATGCAATACTTCACTTCTCAGCCAAGGGATGAGAAAACTTTATACTTCTAAATTTGGCGAATCTTCAAGAAAGCTCAAGGAAGCAGACCCTCTGTTCTGCCCCCAATACTGCTCCGATGTTCCTTGGTGCCCTGGTTGGAATGTGTCTCCTCACTCACCAGTTCCTTGGGCCTCATGTTATAAAGGATCCTCTCTGCATTTTCACTGTCATGCCTGCTTTCCATGATGGCCAGGAGCAACTTCGAGGCATTGTTCTAGTTGGAGAAACAGAGGGAGAGGACATGTGGAGGGGCTGCTCAGGTGACTGGCCTGGGTGCATGCGCCCAGTTGACACAGTGCAGCACCCTGGTGACAAGCATTCTCCCAACCCCATGGGGAAGCCCTGCATCAAGGCAGAGAATGTGCCACTTCAGACCCCAGAGACATGAGTGCAGAATCTGATTTGGGTCAAAAAGGCACATATTTGTTAGGGAATATGTGTTATGACTAATGTTAGCTGGTATAAGTTTTAGCAGACGTTGGAAAATTAAACATGGGTGCTTGTCGAGACACTGTCACCCTCATGATGACAGTGGCCAAGAAGAACCTGCTATATATTTAGCCCCATGATGCCTTCAGGGTGGGTGTGGTTTTACAGACTCCGCTATGTGGAGTTGCAGGCCAGAGAAGACAGACAACAAAGATAATTCCTCCCTGTCTTAAAGTATTTCTATCAACCCTCATAAGCCTTAATATAATATTGAGAGCACAGCTGGTAATAGCCATCAAAAGTGATCCAGAGGAACACTGTACATGTGCCCAGCTATAACTTCCCATTACATTAAAAGTGCTCGTGTGTCCCATCCCACACTTCCTGATTTGACCTCATTTTAGGCCTTGGCCTCTGATAATCTGTATCTTTCTCTGTGTATAGGAGTTGAAAGGTTTTTTTTTTGTTTTTTGTTTTTTTTTTTAATTAGAAAGGGGTCTTTTTCCTCTCCAAGCTTATTCACAGTAGTTTAGTCAGGGTGCTGAGTTATCACAGGGCAGGAATTTCTATAATAATCCACAGATTACTGGATTCATTGAAAAAGTCACAGAAATGCTGACCAGAAGCACATGAGATTCTCATCATGTACATTCGGATAAATGGTAGCCAGGTACATGAGGTTGGATGATTTTCAAGTCAATTCTCAAAGAAAATTTGTTAAAAATGGCAAAAACTAAGAAGTCCAAACACCCCAATAAACTATTAGTTCAGATTCTCAGCTCTAAATACTACGGAAAAAATAAAAATAATTGTGCTAGTCCTGTAGGCTCTGTTAATCCCCTCTTTAACATTCCTTCATATGGCATTCTTCATGTAATAAATAGAGATCATGCTCTTCATGTAATGAATACAGATCACACCCTTCATGTAACGAATACAGATCACGCTCTTCATGTAACGAATACAGATTATACTTTTCATGTAATACGTACAGGTCAGCTTTTCAGCTAAGCCCTGTATTTCTAGACCTTTTCCTGATAATAAAGTACCTACTGCTGTATATGGGTAAAGGAGACCTCAACATGCCCCAACATGGGAACAGTTAAAAAGGAAATGTTCTCATCAAGACTAGTATGTTTCAAGACATGCTTTGGATACCTGATGGGCTGCAAGCCCAATTCTCAGATTTGAAAATTTGGATTCTTACAGAAACTTTGGAACCCTAAACAGGGATTACTGGGGGAGTACACTTAAGAAATCAACATCTAGAAGGTTATCTCAGCAGCTTAGCACCTAGAAGCTGCTACCTTCATTCCATAAAGCTGGGTGAGTATTATGGGGAGTCCTTGGGTCACACCCAGGGCTTACACCCTGACCACCTGTAAGTCTTTGTTTTGTACACAATTCAGAGAAACTCAGCAAAGGCCTGTAGGCACATATTTGGTCAGTGTAAATTTTCCTTATTTTAAACTAACATTATTAACCACTCTTCAGCTAAATCAATAACAGAATAGAAAAAGGGATTCCCTTGATTAAATTAATAAAAATAGATTTTTTTTTTTTTTTTTTTTTTTTTTTTTGCCCTGGATAGGCTTATTTGCACTATTCTTCAACTGACCCATTTTATTCACAAGTTGCGGGGGGGAGGGGGGATACCAAATACCATAGAGAAAATCCAGTTTCTATTGTTTCTCTCTTTGTGCCTTCAGAACCAAGGCATTTAGTACTTAGATGCTGTTTGAATTTGTTTCTCAGCTTTGAGAGAGGAGTCTTCATTCCAGGTGACCTAATAGTTGAAAAGCTGGTGTTCTGTCCTAGGACCCTTATTTGTAAGGGAAAGACTGAAGTTATACATTTTAGTCAGAACTTGCAACCTGGATTATCAATTTAGTTTATGAGAACTGCCTTTAACAGTTAGTGTCACAACTGTGACCATGTCACACGCCAAGGCAAAACACAGATAGAACTGTTTCTACATGGTGCTGTCTTTTGCTTTCAATTCCTACTTGCCTTCAGTTCTAACACGAGGTCCATCCTCTTCTTTCCCAAAGGATTGATGTCGTTAAGGATCAGGGCTGTGATGATGTCTATGCCATTGGATTCATGGGTGGCTATGCAGTTCTGAGCAAAGACACACAGAGACATTTACACAGACGCTGGTCATAAATCAGACGTCAAAGGCTGACAAGCTGAACTGCTATTTCAACACAACGCTTACCACTCCCAGTAATGTCTCTAGGGGAGAGCTGCAAATTTTCCGTGAGAAAGTGGTAAAAATAAAAGACAGATGAAAATCTCTAGTTTCAGAATTAACAGTAAACAGTAGGAAAGTCCCCATGCACTGTAACTGATAAATTGGTTGTGTCTAATCCAAATCGTGCAAGCATTAGTTGGCTTTTGTTCTTAAAGGAAAATATGGTGTATGACTGATACCAAGTTGTGAGCCCTTTTTCCCCTTTCAAGGTGTGTTCCATTCTCTCTACAACGATCATTTATCATATTTTTAAACTTTAGCTTAAGGCTTAAGCTTGGAAAGCAAGTTTCCTGTTTAATGCACACAATATCAAAATTAATCATCTTCCCCCAGGTAAGATCCCATTTACAGGTCAATCCACTCCACTCTGTTCCTTTCAACAGGCTTCTGTTTGGCAGAAAAGCAAACTCGAGGTAATAAGGAAATTCACTTCGATGTCAAATAAAGACTTTCTCCCAAGCCTGTTGTATTTTTTTTTTGTTCCTTTTCATTTTAACTAGGACTACACCATCTGCTTCATCAGGGAACCCGGAGAGGAAAATGGATCTAACAAAATGTTATCTTCATGTTCACAGACAATTTAGCCCAGGTTTTTAATAGGCAGCGAGTTGTCTCCCACTAACTATTCTCTTCCTCTGAATTAAGGTCATGGCTCTCTTAAGTAACACAGACTCTCATATTTTCCCTGGCCACTGACTTTAGAACTAGGCATTTTAAGCCTTGGTCTATTCTCTTCAACCAGGACTAAGCTATAATCTGGAGTTAAAAATCACACTCAGCACCAAGCAAAAAATTCACAGTCTTCGAGATGCCATGTACAAGTGATGTCTCTACTCAAGGAAAAAAACTATTAGATTGTACTCCCAACACATACTTCTTGAGAGGCCAAAGTCAAGACTACTGGTCTTTCATTTCCCTTAATGTCCATGGTGTTAAAAATATCCTCGTGTTACTTTCATGCTGTCTGGTGTAGCAATTTTCTTCTCTCTAGCTAGGTTTAAACCCCTTTCAAGTACCCACCCTTTGACCTTTCCTGGGATTTAAAATGTATAGTGTTGTCTGGTTCTAATTTCACCCCCACTTTATTACCTACGCCTAAGAGTCAAATTAAAGTTGGACATTCAAACCAAATCAAGCCAAGCCATACCAAGCCAAGCACAGAAACCAAGGACCATCATTAGTAAAGTTTTGAAGTATAATAAAGCTCAGTGACTATTTTTTGACTGCTGGAAAAAGGCCTCCAGTCTCACTGACTCCTTAGGCTGATGGGCAGATGCTATGTGACTCCTGAACTAGTCCCTGTCAACATTTCCAAAGTGAGAAACTTTGTTTTCCCATCTCTAAACAAAAACGCAATTACCTGGTTCTCATGGCATGGTCCTTGACAGTATTCAGTCAGACTCTCCAGAGTTTGGTTGATAAGTGCAACGTTCTTTTCATTTATATACAATCCAAGGAGACCAAGGCCTCCAGTTGTGCTTCCACAAATACAGTCCAAAAACTGCAGCGTCTCACATACCAAATTGTAGTTAGTCTTATTATTTTGGCAACGAAGGAAGTTCTGTAATTGAGTAGGCCCCAGGTGGGAGAGCAAAGACAGAGAGAAGAAGGAAAACATCATTTATCCTGCCATGTTGACCATCCCTAATAGTTTGGTACTCTGGGCTGATCAGTAATTATGCCAAGAGATGCAACGTGAGATGGAGCAAAAGAGTCATGCTGGTCTCCGGTGATGGTCACCCAGTGGACTTGGTCTATGGCAATAGCTGCCAACACTGTGGTACTTGCCAAGGTGTCTTTATATGAAATGCAGTGCTCCTCTCAGGGGGCCCATCTCAGACTCCAATACTCGTTTGAAGTCCTTATTTCTGCACTCACTTCTTACTCCTTTCTCCATTCCTGCCCAATCCCTGCCCCCTTACATCAGGTGTTAAGTTCAGAGGCATCTAACATTTCCAAGGATGGTGGTTATGTTGAAAAGATGATGGTCTGGTCTGGGTGCTGAATGCCCAGAGCTTAGTACTGGGGATGACTAACGATAAAATGAAGTGTGATCAGCTGGCTTAAGCCCAGTGCTCTGGTGGGAACCTGGATTACCTTGCTTGGCCAATTCTATATTAAAGGAAGGGGTAAGAGTGAGTCAACATGTGTGTGTTTGTGCCTGAGGATGTATTCTCCAGGTAAACTCCATAATGTCAGCAAGAGACATAAGAGCAAGATACTTCCTCAACAACACGAAGCCACATTGAACCGCCTCATTAAGGAGGGTGTTTTGAGAAGTAGATTATTGTCAGAGGGTCCAATAATCTATTCATTAAAAAGCAGCAAAAATAAACTATATTCTTTTTTCTCACGGTCATAAAATTGGCATATATTTAATAGAGAAAATGGGTGATGCAAAAAGATATGACCAAAGACAAAACAAATGTAATCTTTTACCTGGTAATTCTATTCACAAAGTATGCACTGGATGTTCAGTGAACTAGAAAAAAACTAAATGCCCATCAACTGAGAAATAGTTAAATAAATTCTAGCGTATCAATATAATTTGATATTATAAATTAGAAACACTGACTAGATCTGCATGGGTCAATATGGAAAGATCTTTAAAACACAGTTAAAAAAAGGCAAATAGATCAATATGTTTCAAATGCTGCCATTCAAATACACAGAAAAAGAGGTCTCCTAGCACTCTGGGAGGGTAAGGTGGGTAGACTGACTGCTTGAGCTCAGTATTTCAAGACCAGCCTGAGCAAGAGTACGACCCCATCTCTAAAACACAGCCAGGCATTGTGGCAGGTGCCTGTAGTTCTAGCTACTTGGGAGTCTGAGGCAAGAGGATAGCTTGAGTCCAAGAATTAAGGTTGCTGTGAGCTATCACGCCACAGCACTCTGCCCAGAGCAACAAAGTGAGACGCTCTCTCAAATAACAAACAAAAAACCCAAAAACAAATACATAGAAAAAGGACTGGACTGATAGAGCCTAAACCAGTAACAATTCTCTATGGACAGAAGAGAGGTAACTCATAGCGAAATACTTATTATCATTTCAGCCTTTTTAAGAAGAATATATTCATGTATGCCTTGTATAATTAAAACATTTGTAAATGCACATATTAAAAGCTGCAAACCAAGTTCAATGTTCTATTCATCAAACTAATGACCTCTGCCCGCAAACGAAATCTAAGTCTCTTTCACTCAATAACAAAATCAGGTCCTGGTGAGAGATCAAGGCAAAAAACATATGATTTTGGACCACGTGTGGGCTTTCATAAGGTGATAGATTGTTTCTCTAAGGCAGTGGTTCTCAACCTTCCTAATGCCGCAACCCTTTAATACAGTTCCTATGGACCATGACCCACAGGTTGAGAACCGCTGCTCTAAGGAGTTATGGAGGAGTGCTGTTCAGGATGAGGGCAGCTACTGGGAGGGCTGGTCGGCCAAGGATGAAATTCACAGGATGGCCCTCATGGCACATCTGTCTCTTTAACTCTTGTATCACTGCTCCCACCACACCTCTCTCTCCTAGGTGATGTCACTGTTCCCACTGAACCCTTTCTGCTTGGTGATGTCATGCCCCTCTGCTCACTGACGTCATTACTCCCACCATGCCCTTCTGCCTGGCAGCAATGAACTTCCTACTTGTCACTCCTTCACTTCCCAGGGGCTTCTCCCAGGCGATTCCCTCCGCGTGTCACTCTCTCCGGGGCCTGCACCCTGATTAACTCCTCTTCCTCTCTAACTCTCCAGCTCTGCTCCAGTGAGATGGGAACACCACACACCACCTCTCCCACTAGATGATGTGCCTACAGAGGTGTCTGGCAGCTCCACCTAGGGTCACTTTGATGGCATTGAGTGCCCAGGAGCTAAGCACAAGGACTGCCACCTACCAGGTGCCTTATAAACACCAGTTGAAAAAGCCTGAATTAAGTGGAATGAACAGAGGGAAGGGAACTGGAAAGTCCTCAAGTCTGACCATGCCCACATGTGTCAAACTCCCAGGAAGGATGGCTGGCTGCCTTTTCTTGAAAGCCTCTCCCATCTCTCGTGGTTTTAAGAGTGTCTAGCCAGAATCTCCCTCTCCCTAACTCAGCTCCATTTCCCCTTGTCCTCTACAGAAAATGTCACTCATTAAGAGGCACACGGAAACTCTTTCTCAGAGAACAGTATTCACGTTTTAGCACGCACCACTGTGCCTGGTCCAGGATTAAGAAATCCTGTTCTTTTTTGCAGTCTTCCTCAGAGGGCCAGGGAGCAAGTTGAGAAGGGTGGATAAAGGAAATGAAGGACTTCAAGTCTGTGCCTAGGCAGACTTGGGTGGAGAAAGATCAGGACCTACGTTCATTAAGCAAAGCCAGCTGCTCAGGAGACAGTTCAAAAGCTCATGCAGACGGGTTAAAGAATACTTCTTTCTATCCAATTTCTGACTCCTGTAAACAAGGCTTGCTTAAGGCAGTAACTGCCTGTTTGGCAAAGTCAAACTTGGTGGTTTTATCTCTACTGAACATTTACCAACAGGAAAGTTAAGGTTATAAATATGACAAGAAATGTTGGGCACGAGCCCAGAGAGTGCTGCTTCAAAAGGCTGGATCCCTTCTCTATCTCTCTGAGCTTTTTCTGAGCTGCTTTATATTAAAGCAGGGAGCTGAGCACTCTCTCCTTGTGAGAATGCCGTCTCCTTCCCTCAGATCCATGCGGAAACCCGACCCAGGCATCCACCATTGTTCTAGAACAGTGGTTTTCAACACTTTTTTTTTTTTTAAATCTCACTGCACCCTTGAACCTGTAGTTAAAACTTCCACGGCACACTTAAATTATGTTGATCAAGAATTAAAAAAGTAAAAAAGAAGAATATACATGGGGGTGCCTGTGGCTTGAGGAGTAGGGCACCAGCCTCATATGCTGGAGGTGGCAGGTTCAAGCCCGGCCCCAGCCAAAACTGGTAAACAAACAAACAAACAAAAAATATATATACACAAACTGTGTTTTGAACTTCTTTCAAAAATAATTTAATGATCTTTAAAAATTTTTGCAGCACACCTAATATCCTCTCACTAGTTGAAAACTACTGGCACACGGGTTGAAAATCACTGTTCTATGACATTGCCAAAAGGATGGCATAGGAGTAGTTGAATCTTGCTTAAAACCATTATTTTGAGAACTAGATTCCTATGAACATCACGTCATCAGAACCAGTTTTGTGGGACTTTTTAAAGATGATTCCATTCTTCATCCTTGTGAACCACGGGTCCAGATCATGGGTCCCACCCAACTGGGACCTACTGAAGTCTGGGGGTTCCTTGGAACTCTGCCCCTGCCGTCCCAGGGGTTTTGTAGGTGGTGGAAGGAAGTAGAGCTCTTCTACCTTCTCAGATTCCCTACCTTCTCTGAACAGAGCAGCTCTGCTCTTGTCTGCTGGGCTTAATGCATTTATGCATAAGATAAACACAAAGGATTTTTATGGCAAAAAAACCCCCCCAAAACTCCAAAGTTTAAAATCCTTAATTGGATAATCTTTGTGGTACCTTCAAACATTAAGTTGTTAGATCTTTTTAAAAAATATATTAAAATTAAAATATACTATACACCCCAACCTGCCACAGCACTGTTTCCAACAGAGCAATGTATTGGAGAGAACCAAGTTTTGGAAGGACTTCATCACAGGGTGCTTCTGTCCATGCGGTTCTCAGAGCACTAGTTCAAAGCTGAGTGTTTTCAAGGGCTGAAGCACAAAACAAAAGCTCCAAAGAACCCAAAACAAGGAATAGCAAACAGGTGCAACTCAAGCCTTACTCTGCTTTCATAGTGGAAGAACTGTGGGTGAGTTGGTGAAGGAAGGAGGGTCAGAGAAGGAGGGAAGGTGAGGAAAGGAGGGAAAGTAAAGGAAGGAGGGAAGGGGAGGTGAGGGAAGAAGGGAAGGAGGGAAGGTGAGGGAAGGAAGGAAAGTAAAAAAAGGAGGGAAGGGGTGGCGAGGGAAGGGGAGGTGAGGGGAGGTGACAGAAAGGAAGCAGAGGGGAGGGAAGGGGAGGGGAGGAGGGAAAGTAAGGAAAGGAGGGAAGGGGAGGTGAGGGAAAGTGAGGGAAGGAGGGAAGGGGAGGGAATGTCAGAGAAGGTGGGAGGGCGGGAGGGCCCAGCTCAGGAATAAGCACATTAGCACTGCCCTCTGACATTCTGCTTAAGGCAGTCTTGTGTTTCAGTAGCTCAGAACTAGGCAGGTATTAGCTCCTCTGAGAAGCTTTCCTGGCACTGGGCTTGCTCCCCTCCTGCCCCCACAAAGCCCCTAGGATCACAGCATTGCAGCAGTTAGCACTTGCACTGCAACCTCCAGTCGGCCCAAGTGACTCCTGCCCTAGACTCAGCTCTGTGAGGGGAGGGGGAATGCCCCATCACCACCAGTATTGGGGCACAGAGCAGATGTTCACCCACAGTGACTCAATGACATATACATGCGCAGGTATCACCTCAATTTTCCCTTTAGAACCCAAGGCTGGTGAACACCAGCAACATCCTCCAAGGGGGAACAGCACAGGACACTGATCACCATGCTCAGCCTAGAAACAGCCCCCAGCAGCAAGGCGGTGACCCCTGCTCCCCTCCAACCACCCAAACCCACAAAGATGACACAGCCAAGCAAAGCTTCTCGGGCTTGGCTCTCCATGGGCCCTTCACACCCGTCAGCCCAGCTCCCTCATGACTGAGGTGTGTAGATTTGTAAGGTGGGAGAGTGGATGGTGGCAGGGACACAGTGGCCTTCAGAAGGAGGGATGCCAGCCAGTGCGATGGTCCTGGACCTTTGGACTTTGCTCTACCTGGCTGAGTGTCATAATCCCAGGCAAGTGGATCTAGGCCTGAAGTCTTCTAAACCCAAAGTAGGAAAGCAAAAGCAACTGACAAGAGAAGAAAACGAACAGCCACTGGCTGAAACAGGCTGGACACCAAAGTGGAGAAAGAGCCAGCCCTGTCTGCAGGGGCTGCTGGCTGCCAAACAAACCAAGCAGCACTGTCAGTCCAGCCTGGCCAACAACAGGTTTGCGTGAAATCCCTTCACTTTTAAATATGAGTCAGATTTGGTCAGTTGATGATCTCAGATATTAGATGCTTTTTTAAAGCTCAGGCTCTTCAGACCCGTTTTATTAAGAAGGAAAAACCGTAGAAGGTAATGATATTACAGATTTTGGGGGGGTTCCATTTTAATGTTCTGCCTTACTGTTTGACAATATAATCTTTTACTCATCTAATCCACACAGATGCTGTGGCAGTACCAGACGGTCTGGCCATCAAGTCACCGGGGAAATAAAGTCAGCCTTGCAAATATGTAAAGGCTGCATGTTCCCCTTGCTAGAGTTAGACTAAAATTATTTCCTGTCCTAAGCATTGTAACCATAGTACACAAAACTACCATGGCCAACCTGTCTTTATCTTTGAAGAAAACATTCCATCTTAGAGGAGATGTTCAGAAACACTTGTTGATTCCCACACTATTCAGGCGAAAAGACATGGTTCCCTTAGGTCCAAGGGAGTTGGCAACAAAATTAAGCAGTGACCAAGGACCCAATGTTCTAGCATGCTTCTCCTGGGCAGTGATGGACCCCCACAAATGTGGGCCCATTCATACAGAGGAAGCAGATATCTGAAATCTGTCCTTGGCCCTTCCTAAGTAGCCTCTGCTACTGGGAAATTTAACTAGGGAGATAATACGCCCTTTGTCTCTGAGCATTTGGGTAACAGCAGGAGCTCTAGCACCAGACTGCCTGGGTTCTAGCCCCAGTTCTGTAATCCCTAACTGCACCTCAGTTTCCTCATCTGGAAAGTGCAATACATAGCATGCAGGATATTCTAAGTGTCAAATAAAACTTGGCCATTGTTCTCATCCAAAAACAACAAAATGAACACAAGATTTCTGGAACAATCAGTTCAACAAAGATTTTGGAGTCCCTGTTGTGTAAAACACTGAAAGGTGGCCATTTCATTCATCCGATCCACAAATATTTCATCAAAACTTTATATGTATCCAATTTTATAAATCTAATATATTTAATTATCTAACCACCTATCCATCCAATTTTTATCTGAGCACCTAGATGCCAAACAGTGGCAGGCTGCAGGATACACATATTAGACATTTAGCAGACATAGAGAGGGTGCCAAAAAATGTACACATATTCTAAGAAAGGGAAAAACTGTATTAAAATTGTAACGCTCAAGCCATGTTTGACTTCTGCAGTTATAGGAGGTGCTCAATTGTGACTGAGATATAGTGAGTATTATTATCTTTTCCTTTCTTAAAATGTGTGTACATTTCTTTGGCACCCTCTGCATATGCAGCGGGCACTTGCCCCAGGGAATAAGTCATATGGTCTCTGGCGCTGTGGAGACAGTGGGAAGACAGGCAGAAAACACGTCAGTACATCGGCTGCCTGGTCTTTCACACCCGAGAACCCTGCTGGATCCTCAATTCCAGCGATCTGGCCCCAGTGAGAGCAGCTGCACGGTCAGAGGAAGCTGGCCTCAGGGGGCCCCGCCCACCCGTCCTCCTCCACACCCCCTCCCAGGCCCTCACCTGCAGGTCTCGGTTGTGGTTTTCACACAGGAGCTGCAGGAAGCGGAGGATGGGCTGCATGATGGTGATGACGGCGCTCATCTCCAGTTCATCCTTGGTCTTGTCAGCTGTGGCCTGGGCACCCTCCCCGGCCTGATAGTGGTCATCAGGGTCAGCCTCTCTCCTGAAGGTGGTGAAGGCTTTCCTGGTGGCTGCTGATGCCTCCAGGAGCTGCTCCCGAACCTCTTCCGTTATCTGTGTCGAAGGCTCTTTAGCTAGAATGCAGGCGGGAGAGAGTAAACTGCTGAATCCCCAGGAGCAGGAGCGCTACTCAGTACACTAAAGGTGACACTAAGACACCTAAGGTCCTGGATTCACTAGAGGGCCTGAAGGTTGGCAAAAGACTCCAATCTTCTCTCTGTCCTCAGCTAGGATTAAAGCCCAGTTAAGCCCTGCTGCCTTACTTGTGGTTCTGACATTTCACCTCTGCTTGTACTGTGTTTTAGAGGAAAAGGTTCTGTCTACCTCACAAATCTAAGGTTGTGGGGCCTCAGCTTCCTCCTCCATAAAGTGGGAGGGCATGGGTGAATTCTGCCTTGAGAGGGCTTCTGACAGGTTCAACATAATGCTAATCACAATATCAATTACTGTTATCGTAACACCAATTGACTGACCCTTTACTAAGTGCCAAGGCACCCATGATCAAGCACTTTGCGTGTATTATCTTATCTAATCAATCTCCTGAATAACCCTGTGAGGAAACTGTGGCATTACAGTTAGCAGCCTCTAGTCTGCAGCCAGACAGCCTGAGTACAAATGCTGGCTCTGGTGCCTTCTAGCCACATGTTCTCAAAAGTTAATTACCATCTATGCACCTCAGTTTTCTCATCTGTAAAATGGGGATATAATCTTATCTATTTTATAGAACTGACTAGAGTTCTAAATGAATTGACACATGAAAAGAACTTTGAACAGTGCTTGATTTGTATTAAGTACTTAGTAAATGGAAGTCCTACTTTTTTTCTCCTTAGTCTCGTTCTAGACCAGCTGTTCTCAACAAGTGGTGATTCTGCCCTACCCAGGGACAAGAGGCAATGTCTAGAAACATTTTGGTTGGGGTGGAGGTGTGTTACTGACATCTACTGGATAGAGGCTGTTGAATACCCTACAATGCACATGACAGCCTCGACAGCAAAGAATCCTCCAAGTGTCAATTCTGCAACGATTGAGAAACGCAGTTCTAAACTTGAGCAGTGAAGAGTGAAGACTGTAGTCGTGAACTTGCTCAAGGCCGTCTGACTCCACAACTTGTGGGTCTATCCATGTCCCAGTACTACTTTTCTTCCAGTGGGATAATGGTTTTACAAGCTTTATAAACCTTCAAATGTCTTAAAAAATAAGGGAAAATTATGTGACGAAGGAAGAAAACTCTATTTTAAAGGGCAAATTTCCCTCAACTTTCTCTAACATTAAATGGAAATCATGACAAAAGAATATTTATGGATTCCTTGCTAATAAAACCCTGAGCCTGACCAAGAACAAAGTTCGTTAATTTATTAAACAAGAAGATCCTCCTCAGCAGGCGGGACTTCAGTTCAGGTTACCTAGGAAGAATTATATCACAACCAGATTTTCCCCCTCTTTGGAAAGCCCCAGGCAGAATGTATTTTGGAGTCTAGAAATAATGAAAAAAAAAAAAAAACCCAGAAAACATGAGACTCCTATTGTTCACAGCCCAGCTGATTGAAAACTGAAGAAGGTTTACCTTTTTTGCGTGCTGGGGCCTCCCTGTCTACCTCATCATCTTTCTTTTTATTTCCCAAGTCACTGGTGTTCACTGTCACCGTCGCCTTGATTTCTTGCTGGGCCACCTTCATTCGGTCATAAAAGACCTTAAAGAATTTCTCTGACTTCTTATCTTCTGTCAATCGGCAAAAAAAGGAGTGCTGAAAAGGAAACCCCATAGACTTTCAACTTTATAACAGCCTGGTTACTGGACCCCACTCAAGACACCAAAACTAATGGAGATCAGAGTCAGCCATAAAACCTTACCTATGATCTAAGATCCAACATTAAACACAAACTATTATTCTCCGAGTTCTCAGGCCTGAGGTTTTCAACACAGAGCCTTTACAACAAATTGCTGTGGCTGGAGCATCATGTAGGGTTTGAGAGCACGTTAAAGTGTAGTGGGTAGACTTCAGCCAACTAAGAACAACTCTCTCCCACTGCTGCTCACACACAAAACAACTCCATTAACAATGGAAACAAACGGTATTTCTATTGATTATTTCAGGGCCAGTCATTTGTTTAAAAACTTCTATGTTCCCCTCTCCTAGAGCACATACACAAGTGAGTCAGATGTACTACCTGTCCATGGACTCATTAACAGGTTAGGATGACAGGCCCATAGGTCAAGGATAAAGTGCTCAGGGAGCTACACAATTATCTTGCAGAAGCTCAGAGATGGTGAGGATGATATTGGGCTGGAGTGATCCCAAAAATCTGCATGAAAAAGGTGATTTTCAAATCAGGCCTCAAAGGACAGGTAAGAGTTTAGAGGAAGAAGCTCAAAATTAACAGGTAGCGTCCCTCTTGGATACATATTTGTTTTTGGACCCACTACAAGCAATAGTATACACTGTTGATGTAAAAACACAATATGGTGTCTCAACTTCATTTATGAGTATTCGCTTTTCACCCCCTTCGCAAGCACCATGCTGCTGTGAATTATTTACATAAAAATACAATACGGTTATTTCTAAAGAATAAAACAAAGCTTCAAACATGTATTTGTTTCTCTCCATTGGATCTTTCTGCCAAGTTCAAATCCTTCCATTTGGAGAGATGGCACTTCTATATCAAAGGTAGCCCTAGGCATCTAGTCTCAGAAAAAAACTAAAATCTTACCAACTTGAAGCTGTCCAACTCTTCCCCTCTCCCAGTCCCCCAACACACACAAACATACACACACACAACCATGCTGGATCCAGCAGACCCTAGGGGGTCACCATGTTTCCATCTGCCAGAACACAACTGAAGTAACCTTGACCCTTTTGGACACTGGCCCACCTTCTCACTCAATTCTTCCTTACCTCTGGCTGTTTCTCACTCAATTCTTCTCACTCAATTCTTCCTTACCTCTGGCTGTTTCTCACATACAACACAGGAGCCTCCCTGCCTGCCTGTGCTCCTTGGTTCTTTTTTCCCCTCTCCAGCCACTTCCAAATATCAGCAGAGCAGTCACCACCTTCCTTGTGCTCAGCCGAGTTGCCTTGTGCATCCCTGAGCCCTCCAAAACTCTCACTCTAGAACAAGCCAGGTCTTTCATGTCCTCTTTGCCCTTTCCCTTTTTCTTTTATTACTATTAAGTTGCTTACTCTTTCATCCACATACTCATCCACTTGTCTGTCAACCCGTCCACCCATCCACTACTTCTTGTGTGCCTGTCACAACCGTGTGTCAGTTACAGGAGAAACCATAGTGAGCAAAGAGGGGTCTGGACCCTCCCCCATGAAACCAGCAGCCTGGTGAGGAAAGCACAGAGTAAACCGATAACCACCCTAACCACCACTTACTAAAATAGTTTTTTATCCTGATGAAGGTGGCCCATAGGGCTGCGGGCACATGGTGCTGTGGCAAACACACAACGCTACTTCCTGGTTCTTCTGATGTTTCCCCACTAATTCCACCTCCTCAGGGGCTCCTGAGCCCACTGCTGTTTTACCTCCTTCCCTGCAATCAGATACTCTGAGCTGCATAGATGGGCTATGGGAAGGCAGATGCCACAGCTGTCTGGTGCCAGCTATCTCCAGAGCCTCGGGAAGAGCGCAGCACAGTAAGGCCCAACACGACCCTTTCTTGAAAGAATGAGTGTGGCCCAACACTCCATGGCGCCTCTTCACTGGAGCCCCCCAGTTAAAGCCTTTTCATATTCAGTAGACATGACAGAAACAAATGCCCCAAATAAATTAATTTTAGAAGATCACTCGGAAAAGAGAAACCAACTTCCAGTGGTTGTCTGAGAGCTCAGGCACCCATAGACAACCCACTGAGATGTGTGTGGATGAAGAATTCAACCTCCAGCCACCTTCTAATGGTGACTGAGTTTCCCACCAAGACAAGCCGTAAGACATCTCCCCACCACAAGGTGTCACAGGGCAGCGCCAGCTGAAATCGTGGGATTGCCAGAAGGTGGTTATCCAGAACCACTTGCTTCAGTTGCCACCACAGCCATCTTCTCACTGCATGGAGGCAGCTTTAAAAGCATTTTGAGACAATCTGGTCATTCAAGAAAACAAAAGCACTTTGAGTAAGTAAGTAAATAAATAAATAAAGTCTGCCATCTGTCACCCGATAGCAGTGCAACACGGATCCACACAGATAGCCTACAACAAACCACACCGCTTGCTAGTGACCCAACGGCCATCATCTGATACTGTTGGGGTAAGGGAAGCTCTTAGCAAATGGGAGGAGGCAAGAGACTAGGGGGTCCAAGACGGCTGCATGTGCTTCTGCCTGGCCAGGGAGTTCATCCTGCACAGGCTCTGAAGCAGCTTTATCATGCAAATATGCTCAATAAAATAATAAAATGGACAGCAGAGTCTAGAAAACATGAATAAGCATAGAAAGTCAAAATAGGAAAAGGGTGGAGATTGAAGGAGGGGATTGATGATTCCCGGACATCTCAGGGCTCTGAGGTCCATGCCTCTTAGTATTAAGAGGAGACATACAACCAGTGCCTCTGTGGAAAGGAAAAAAAGATTTTATTTTATTTTATTTTATTTATTTATGTATTTTTTTGAGACAGAACCTCACTCTGTTGCCCTGGGTAGAGTGCTGTGGCATCAGCCTAGCTCATAGCAACGTTAAACTCTCGGGTTCAAGTCACCTTCCGGCCTCAGCCTCCCACATAGCTGGGACTACAAGTGCCCGCCATGATACCCGGCTAAATTTTTCCATTTTTAGTAAAGATGGAGTCTCACTCTTGCTCATTCTGGTCTCAAACTCCTGACCTCAAGAGATACTCCCGCCTTGGCCTCCCAAAGTACTAGGATTAGAGGGATAAACCACCATGCCCTGCCAGGAAAATGTTTCTTAACAGAAGGGCTATTCACAGGGTAGGCTTTCCAGCCAGACAACCTGGGTCTGGATCCCAGGTCCCTTGCTCATTGGCTCGGTGACCAGGGGCAAGGTGCTGGCCTCTGTGAACCCGCATGACGGGGCTGCCACAGCGCATGTGGTGTGGAACACAGTGCCCACTGATGATGGTGGTTTGATGTTGCTACTACCTACATCAGGAGGACATGAAAACCACACAGAGAAGGCGACCCCAGGAGCAGCTAGGGCAGGAGAGCAAAGTGGTGAGAGCTCTGTTTCCAGAGTGAGAGAGATCTGGGTCTTGGTTTTACCACTTATAGCAAGTGGCATCTTAGAAAGTGACAATGTCTGAAACCTGAATCTTCTCTTCTGCAAAATAGGCACAATAATAGTAATTCATGGGTGGCTACGAAGGCCCGATGAGGTCATCATAGTAATACAATACTAATATTCACTGATTGCTTACGAAGTGCCAGGAACTCTAGCAACCTTTCATGCGCATTATTTCACACAGAAACTTGTTGAGTTATTACAATTACCATTCCTTTTAGAGAGAGATCAGGGGACCCCGAAAGAAAATGCACATTAAGTGTTTTAGCACACCCCCAAGACCCAAACTAACTATGAAGAATGCAGCCTCACCAGGACGGACACCCGGGTGAAAAGGGTACATGATAGGCCAGGCAAGAGCTTAGGTTCCAGGTCTCCTGGAAGATCCTCTAAAAAGATACTCCCAGCCATGCGTGGTGATGCAAGCCTACAGTCCCAGTACTTGGGAGAATTGCATAAGCCCAGGAGTTTGAGGCCAGCTTAGGCAACACAGCAAGACCCTGTCTCTAAAAAATAAAAATACACTCTGGAAGAAAGAAGTCTGTTTCTAGAAGGAAAGCAGGGGTATCTTTTACAAGAGTACAAGTGAAAAATGATGGTAGAGTGGGTGAAGAACCAAGATACTTCCTGTTAGAAGGAAGGGGTGTCATGATAGAGAAATGAGGCTGAGGAATGGAGGTCCTCAATCAGGAGCTTCTGGAACGGTCTGGCTGTGGCTGCTGGAGGCATTTGCCTGCCCTTCTCTGGTAGCCGGTGTGACCTGGACTTAGCGAAACTCAGCCCCTGTACACAGTTCAGGTTCCTGTTCATCAAACCTTTCTGTAATGACATGTCATTTGCAGGCCTTGGAAGGGGAAGCAGGAACCACCTGCTCAGGGCTGCCTCCCTAGGTGCTGGTGGGACCTGGGACCGGAGCAGGTGGCCACAGAGTGTCCTCTCCACCTGGATAGGGACCTACTTCCCTCCCTGAGCCTCGTTTAATTCCTCGCCCCTCACCCGGCACCAAGAACTAATCCTCACAGAGAGATTTCGCTTCTCCAGACTTTTCTCTCCACATCACCTGGAAGATGAGAAATGGCCCTTCAACATGAATTTGGTCTAAAACAAGCAACCCTGGGTGATGGGGATAGAAATCAAAACAGTGGCTGCCCCTGGGGGGAATATGAGAGGGAAGTGACCACAGAGGGGAACAAGCGAACTTTCTGGAGTAAAAGAAATGTCTTTATCAGGCTGGTAGTTACACAGGTGTGGTAGACAGAATAATGACCTCCCTCAAAGACACCCATGTCCTAATCCCAAAGACTGGGAAGATGTTTCCTTATATGGCAAAGGGGAATTGAAACTGCAGGTGGAAAAGGTTGTTAATCAGTAATTAGCCTGGACTGTCCAGGTGGACCCAACATAATCTCAAGGGTCCTTAAAAGTGGAAGAGAGACACAGAGGAGGATAGAGAGACACAATGTGAAGAGGGCTCCACTCACTGCTGCTGAATTTGAAGATGAAGGAAGGGGCTGCCGGCAAAGGAATGCAGGCAACTGCTGAAAGCTGGAAAAGGCAAGAAAACTTTCTTCCCTAGAACCTCCAGAGGGGAATATAGCCCTGAAAACACCCTGAGTTCAGTCTAGGAAGATTTACATTGAACTTGTGAAACAATAAATTTGGTTACTTTAAGCCACGAAGCTTGTAGTAATTTGTTACTAAAGCCACAGAAAACTAAGACAAGAAGTATAAAAACATTTGCCAAATCTAATCAAACCCTGCACTTAAAATCTATGCATGTTACTGTAGGTGAATTGTATCACAATAAAAAGAGAGAAGGAAAAGAGAGTCAGCTTTGTTCCCAGAGAGCCAGGGAAATAGGTAGAGCTGTCTAGGCAAGGGGCCACCCACAGAGGCCACCTCCCCTCCAAAGGGAGGGTGTCTGTCTGTCTGTCTGTCTGCCCCACGGCTGACCTTTCCTCACCCTCCCATTATCTCCAAATCACATTTGATTCCAAAGCCCTTCTCACATATGCTGTCTCATCAGAGTCTTAGGAGATCGCCAAGATAGATAACATCGTTCATAAATCAGTCACTTTATAGAGGAGGGAGGACAGTGACCTCTGGCAGAGCCGTGACAAACCCCCCTCCTCCTTCCACCTGCACGTTTAGACAACACAAAGACAAGCAGCTCAGGTGGCCAGGCAGGAGTAGAGGGCCGGGAGGAGGAGGAGACTGCCTCAGCGGCAGTTCCTGACATTAGGTCTGCCCTTGACATGCTTTAAGGAAGGGACAGAGGAGGCTGACCGCGGCCATCTTCACTGTGGCTCTGGAGGGCAGGTGGGAAGGGCAGGAGGCACACCCACTGTAAGCCAAGCTTCTAAACCGATCAAAAGAGAAAGAGCATACAGATCGCAGAACCCTGCTGCTGGAGGCAGGCATTCTATTCCAGCAGTTTCCAAATGCCTTTCCCAGTAGGGAAACCTGCCCGTCTGTGGTCCCCAGACACCATTTTAAGCAAAAAGCCCCTGTAGAAGAGAGAAGGCAGAAGGGCTTGGTTTGAAACAGAGCCAGGATTCTCCCTCTCACCAGTGAAACAACTCCTTGGGATTCCTGAGTTCCAAGAGCAGCGCTAAAAACCACCAAGGTAGTCCATCCTCTACGTTTCCTAGACAAGGAAACTAAGGCCCAGCAAAGGAAAGGGATTGTCCAAGGCCACCTGGAACCCCGCTCTCGTAACTGCCTGAGCCAGTTGCTTTTGACCATGTTGGGTTGGTGTTAGTTGGAGTGACAGCCTGAGTTAATATTCTTGCTCACAGGTAATTGTCAAGCAGACAGTTTTCCCTCCTTAGGTTGACTGAGCTATACAGGGGGCCAATGAATCAGGGTCTTAGATTAAAGGAACACTAAAACTACTTTTTCAGATCAGTCTTAAAAATAAAAAAATAGTGCTCAATTAGCTTGGCAGCTACCTACTTATCCACCCTCTACCCTCAAGTCCCCAGAAAGAAACAGAGCATGGCTTATGACAAGCTGCCTAGCCTCAAAATGAGAAGTCAGGAGCTGACACTGGCACTTCCCTGGAGAGAGCAGGGAGGCAGAGGGCAGGGCGGGGTGGGTGGATACTCCCTTCTTTAGGTGAAGAGGTCACAGATTCCATTAGACTGTGTGGGCATGAGTGCCGGGGAGAAGAATAATGGGAGATACAAGCCTTCTCCATGACACAGACACATACCCAGGATGGTTAAGTAGATGAACGGACAAACATCTTCCTTATCAAGAAGGCAGCTTTCCCAGAATTCAGGAACTTCGGGGAGAGGACAGGCTCATACCCTAAAGATTATGGTGCTCCCTGGAATGTGAGCCAGCCTGCCTGTACCTGCCAGGGCGGGAAGTCATCGTGATGTGACGGGAGGAGCCCCTCTGCGGGGATCTTGGCTGGAAGACGGGGGAACAGCAGGCAGCACAATGTGTTCCAGGACAGACCCTGGTGGGAGCAGGAGGGCTGGCCTTGGGGTAAGCAGCCCAGAGAGACCTGACTGCGGGACTTTGATCTTTTCCCAAAGGCAGGCATTTCCGCCTTGTAGCTGGTCCACCTTTTTGAAGCATTCACTCTGGGCCTTGAGAGAATCTGGAGAATGAGATTTTCCATTTGACTGCCTTAGAAGAAATGACCCTGACCAACACAGCCCGTGACACTCACAACGGCTGCTCACTTATCTGCTGCAAAATGATTTAAGTTCTCGGGCTAAATCCAAGAATTTGAAAAATGTGGCTGCTGAACAGTGAGCCGATGCTTAAGTTTCCAAGGGCTGATGAAAATTCTTCCCTGGAGTCTTTGATTCGTTTCTTCTCACTCACACCTGCTCTGGGAATCTCTGGGACTCTTGGGGATGTCTTCAACCAGACCAACCAGTTCCTGCCCAGCTGGACCAGATGCTCTGCAGATGACAGGCAATGTCAATGGCTACAAGATGAGGGGTTTACCTTGGCTCTCCAGCCACACCTGTAATTTAAGAGTTCCCTACTTCCTGGGAACCCTTTCTCTGCCAGTTATATCGCAGCAGTGGCCACTGAACATTACCGATTTGCCAGGCACTGCCTGAGTACTTTATAAGCCTTATCTCATTTAATCCTCATAAGTATCCTGTGAGGTAAGTTCGATTATTGTCCTCAGATGAGGAAACTGAGGGCCCCAAGAAGTAACTTGCCAGGTCATACATGCAGTGAGTGGTGATGGTGCCTGGCACACACGCTCCATTGCTCTCACCCACCTTCTCTGTTAAACACCTGAGCAAGAGGCTCCCCTCTGAATTCCTTTAGGCATTTTATAATCCACCCTACCCGTGCAGCTACCCTCTGCCCCCTAAGTCTCTCAGAGGCATAAATATAGATTCCTCTCACAGTAAAGAATAACTGTGGTAGGTACACATCTGAATACCTAACTTTCCTCTGACGTTTAATACATTTGTTAATAGGGTTCCCAAACAACCTCCTCCTGCTAGTTGAAGGTCTGCCAGGGCTGGAGATTATAAATCATTAACAAAACCATTGTCATGCAAAGACTGCTGTAGGTCTTGAGTCCTTTTCTTAGAAACCAAAGATAACAATCGAAACTCAAAGATTGGGAACCATGAAGGAGGTAATAAAACAGGCAGAGTGAGCCTGGAGAACTATAAGTCAGGAAGCCTCAATTTTAGTCTGGCTCCTCTCTCTTGCCAGCCCTGGATCTTGGGCAATTTGGTAATTGTCCTGAGTTCTTTAATAACAAGAAAAAAAAAATGAGGGACTTACCACCTGCCTTGTCTGCAACATGTAGAAGCAGAGGGCTCAGTAAGGTTGCAGTTAAAATGTTAAGTGTGAAAAACACTTTACTACTAAGCACTATTCAAATGCCAGGTGTTATTGTTGTCTAACAATAGCATCCCTTTCAAAGGAAAGGCACTGGAAGGTAAGACAGGATGCACAATGCTCTGGGTGTTATGTAATGACCAAAATCTAGTGTCCAAATGATAACCAATGAAAAACAATTCCAGCTGGTTCTGGCAGGTCAAGATGGCCTCTAAATGGAGAGCAAAAACACAATAAATAGCAATTCCTAATAGCTGTCACAATGTAGGAAGTAAGAAAAAAAAAGTCTGCCTGGAATTTCACTAGCTTATAAAAGCCATTCAGATTTCTGCACCCATGCAGATAAACATTTTTACTTCCATGTCTCAAAGTTTAATACACCCAAAGGCAGAATGCAAGTCTTTCACCATGAACTGTTTTCCACCATTCTAGACTTCAGGAAAAGTCTGATGTATGAAAAGGGTCTAATCATTAATAAAATGGGCATTCAGAACTGAACACTCCCCTAGGCATAAATTACCACTCATAGAAGGAATTTTTCTGTAATGTTTGATAGGTTTCAACCAGTCAACATATGGAACGCTTAGTTTATCAACCTCTCTGAGGATGATTCTAGCTTTAATGACTTCAGAAATTACAGAAAACTTCAAAACAGAGAGAAAGGGATAAAGCAAAGCAAGTCTGCACTGGAAAGGCATCAACACTTCAACTTCATTTTTCCTTGTCCACACTGTAAACTCACCTCTTGATGACTTAAGAGACAAACACACCATTTTAACTCCTCTGTCAGGCCAGGGTGGGGTAGAGGCCCATCACTGACAGCTGACCTTGAGATCAAAGGTGAAGAACAAAGATACCCTTATTCTTATCAATCTGGTCACTGGGCTCCAGGGGAAGGGCCTGAGCTTCATCAGGGCCAAGGCCAAAGCTGTGGATCTTTATGATGCTTTTCAAGGTGAATTCGCAAAGCCCAACCTGTTACATAAGAAACACTTTTCCCCTGAGATGGAAAGCTTAGCACCTCTCCTTTCCTATCTCCCTGTGCCCACGGGAACCAGTGCTTGCCGGGAGCGTTCTGCCCTATCTGGTAAACAGTATCGTCCCCCCAACCCTGTGTGGGTCAGAATGCTAAGTTTCACACATACTCATCAACACCTTGACCAAAACACTATGCTTCCTAAAAATAAACATGCGAGGTGTAATCTTATAAAGTCCTTGAATATGTAGGGAGGCTGTCAGCAATCATGGTCTCCAGCAATATTTAATAGCAAAATCAACAGATTTCAGGGAGGCAGGTCAATCCCAAAGAACCTATGACTCTAGCTCAGGAACAAGACATTAAGGAGAGTCCAAATTTCCTCTGGGTTCAATGATCAAACCTACTTACACACAACAAAGGACCAGCATCTTGTGTGGGGGTACACTGGCACCACTGTCTGTCTCTTCCAGCCAAAGTGGTGAGGAGGAAAATGGAAAGCCTCCAGAAAAAAAAAAAAAGCAATGATGACCAGAGGAATGCAAAATAGATGATACTCATAGAAATAACAGTGAGATAGATGTAACCCCCAAATCTGCCTGAAGTGCAAGACGATTGTGGTAGAGAGCTCCTAGGCAATCTTCCAGAAGTGCAGGAGGTGTTTTGGCAGCCAACACGTAGCTTATAAAAAAGTCATTACATAGCAAAGGGCAGTTTGATTAGAGCTCAGAAGGACTTCTGTTAACACATACCTGCCATGTGAGTTGTATTAAACGTACTCTAGTTTTGAGTCCAAGGCCTTATGAAGCATATATAACTGACATGTCTTTTGTACACCACCACACTGAAAAGAAATTTTTTTCCTTAAGTCAAGAAATGTGTTTATATTTTACTTCATGAGGTCCCGGGCTCCAAACTAGTGTGAGTCAAATACAACTCACATGGCAGTTAAAGTGCTTAATGTAATAAAACACTGTGGCCTCAGGGAAATAATTTTTTTTCTAGTGTGGCAGCCAATGTGATAAGGATTCAGGGAGGCTTCAGAATCTCAGTCCTTAGACATCTACTCAACTAAAGAAGAAATGAGCAATGTGAATTGCATGTCCGTGGCCTCTGAAGATGGCCTCCAGGGCAGATTCTGAGGTTCAGCTACCAGTATCTTTTGTACTTTGTGTGAAACTCTAAGACTCTGTTGGCTCATTCACAGACCGGCTGCAGTCTCTGTAGCTGGGAGGACACAGAGGCCTTCTCATCACGCCTCCAATCTGCATCATAAGACCTGAAAAGAAAGATGCCAGAGGTACTTGGAAACTCTATCACCAAGAGACACATCCTGCACATCAGCACGGGAAGGGGCAGGGGAGCAGGGGTCTCGTCCTGTGAAGAGGGTCCAGGACAGAGGACTTGGCAGTGACAGGTGCTGTTCCTTCCCACGAGGGTCACCCTGTGTTTTGGAGAAAGGATAGAAGCAGGAGCTGCAGGGTCAGAGGAGCTGATCTTTGAGACAACCCGCCAGGTCTTTACGCGTACCTGAGTGATGACGCATCAACACTGACTGATGCTTCCTGCCCTCAACACTCCAAGGTTCCCAGGGATCTCAACTGGAGATTCATATTGATGCCGAGAATAATCCTTGACTCACCCTTTTCTGTGCAGAGACACAGGGCTCAGAAAAAGAGACCTCTGTATCTCACGTCTTTAGCAATATAGAGGTGACTATATGAATAGGGGTGACTTAGGAACTAGGTAGCTTAGGACAGGTCATTTAATTCCCAGCCTCAGTTTCCCCATATGCAGTGAGGAAAGAGGAAGATAAGAACCAGTAGAGAGGCCTGTTGGGTGGAGTACAGAAGGGAACACAGGTGCTGCATGGCATCTGGCAGGTACTTATAGCAGCCGCGTTCCCTTCCCTGCTCTCCTATACACCTAACAAGTCTACTCGCCCATAATACCTGAAGAAAAATAAACATACCCTCTTCTGCCAGGGGCAAGGACAGTGGCTCACAAATAGCAAAACATCAAGCAAAGCAAGCGCCTCCCTGATGGGGGACCTGCCGTCACCCCCAGTCCTGCTCAACTCAACTCACTCTTGGGCACAGCCAAGTCCAGCCGTCAGTGGATTCACTCTGGAACTTTCACATCTCCCAACCCCATAGGCCCATTTTGCTGTGTCCTGGCTGCCAGGTAACTTCCACAGGGCTGCAGAGGGCGTCCCTGGCAGCAGACAGTGAGACGCAGCACAGATGACCAAGTGGATGGAAAGGGGCAGGGTGACATTACACAGCACTCATCTGTGTAAGTGCTGCTTTGTACATTACGGCTTTGGCAGCAGTGCACGTATCCAAGGAGGTGTTGGGCTGAGCCAACTTGGTGCCCTTTAGAAGCACTAACTAACTAGGGTTTGGCAGGGGCCTCAGAGATCACCTCACCTGGCCTCCCACCTGATGACAAGCATGGTACCTTGGTGGAGCAGGCGTTGATGCCACTCTGCCACCCCCACCACTATGCCCCCAATCATGCTGGCCTTCTTCCTTCAGCTCCTGCAACCTGCGCAGTCCATGCCAGGGATGTTCCAGAATACTTGTGCCCTCTGTGGCTTTACCCAGAGCTAGTTTCCTGCTCAGCTGTTGGGTCTCAGCTTGAATGGCACCTCCCTGGAGAAGCCCTCCTTGACCCTCTCAGCAGGCCGTGTCTGCTTCCCCTTCCTGAGTTGTTATTTAGCTGATTGTTAACTGGTTTCCGAACTACCTCTCCTATAAGACCATAAGCTCCTAGAGGGCAGGACCCATGCTGATCTCTTCCCTGACTGTATCACGGCCCCTCACACAGTGCCTGGCACCTAGTAAGTGCTCAATGAACATTTACTGCATCAAGCTGAGTGAACTGGCAATGCCAGTAGTTCCAGCACGCAGGGGGATCAATCGCTTGAGTAGCTGAAGTTTAACTGAATGACCAGAAGATCTTTAACAGAAGATCTCTGCATATGAAAGCTCAAAGTCCCACTAAATAGGAAAATGCAGCCTGCCACAGACCAGCCGCAGGTGGCTGACACGGAGGTGTCACCTCTAAGAGGCTTATCAGGCCCATGGTTGTACGTTCTTAATCCATCTAGTTAACTGTTAACTACTCTGGCCCCACTGACACAGCAGCTTGCGTTACTAACTACAGCGCAGGAGGGGCAACCGTTAGTTAGTGGGCCTATCGTCTCAGTCTCAGAACCTGGCTCCCTCCCCAGACTTGACAGCTACAAGCTCTGGGCTGAACAGTTTGTGGGCTTGTGTTGCAAGGAGGCTAATAAAAACACATTTCTCAAACACCGTATGGTGAGGGCAACTGAAATATATCCTCTTCAAAGAGATATAATATATATATTTTTTGAGTTAGGAATTCAAAGGGAACCAAGAGGCCTACTAAAGACTTCGGATGGTTTATGGGACTGTACCCTTCAGTGTCTGGGCCATCTTGATGACAAGTTTAAAACCTAGGCATAGAAAATGGGTAGAAACTTCAAGAGAGCACCTGACAGTTTCGAAAAGGAACTTTGAAGACCTCGGGAAATCTAAGTGGGCATGGGTTTCTCTGCAAGATGAGGCTCAAGGCAGAAGAACCAGAGCCAGCCATGAATATCAAGTCAGAAGTGGGGGCTCAGAGCTGGTACCAGCAGCTGTCACGTCCTCCATCAGGAGTCAAGCCGCTGGCACTTTCTAATGAGAAATAGTCTCAGCCACGAAGTTAACTCTGCTGGAAGATTTCCAAAGGGAAAGTCCCTCTGGTTACGTAGAGAGAGAGGGAAAAAAAATTACCTACTTGGTCTGGAATCTGGGGATATTTTATGCAGATGTCTCGAATGAGGGGAAGTCAGCTTGCCTTTGATTATGCAAACAGGCTACTGCTATTAAAGGTTGCACAACTTTTGGGCAAGGCAGGGGTAGGTTTGGCTTTTTAAAAATTTTTTCAGCCTATCCTCATGGAACTGCTTTTTTTTTTTTTTTTCTAAGAACTTTTCATTCTAACCTCTCTAACTTCACATCTTTTGCTCTGGTGGGAACATGACACACACTCAGCCATCTTAGAAGCCTCTGTGGCCAACATAAGGCCAGGCAAGGTACAGGTGGCCCTGGGCAGCCACAGGGTGTTTAGAACTGCACATTTGGCTTCCCTGCCGAGCATGTGATGGAGCAATAATTTTTTTTTTTTTAAATGAGTGATTTCAACCTTCAACCTTCAGGTAGCAGGAGTTGCCCAAGCTCTAGGAATTACCATTGTGGGGCAAGCCCATTCTCTTGCTTACATGTGGCTCTGTTTTATAATGTGCTAGAGAAGTAGGCAATATCACTCCACCCCAGGCAAGAGCATGAAGAATACTGTATGGAAATACAAATAGACTTTTCCTCTGGGCCATACTGACTATCCAGCTAGCAACAGAATTTTAGATAAATCCGAATTCAGAGCTTGAAAGAGACAGCTTCTATCAGGTGAGAGGGAAGAATTCTAGGATGTATCCCTCTAAGGAAAGGGTTGGTAATAAAAAAAATTCACAAGAAAATAAGGGAAAGTAGAAAAAAATACAGCTTAGGAAAAAACTCTTCTGATGCCCTAGTGCTACACAATGGGGGAGCTCTTAGGAAGGAGGGGAAATATTCTGTTTCTGGAGACAGTTCCAAAAATCATGAGTAGGTGTGAGAAACAAGGAAGCTTACAGATTTAAAAAATAAAAAAAATAAAAAAAAGAAGAAGAAGAAGAAGAAAGAAAGAAAGAAAACAAAGAAAAGGAGGTGGAAAAAGGAAAGAGTCAGGGAAGAGGGGGGAGTGAGATCTTTGAGAGACAGGGGAATTAAAAAACACCATGGCAACCACTCAGTCCACCTACCCTGGCCGCCCACCCACAGCCAGATTCTTTACTGACGCATTTGAGAACAAGCTGGTTCCTACCAGCTCAGGAAGGTGAGCAAACCCAGAGAGCTCATTAAATCCCTTCTCAGCGACTCTTGTCTGCCTGCAGATAGTGAGCAAGGAGGATATAAATAGAAGTTATATAACATCTCTTTGTTGATTCCTGTGCTTACCAAAAAAATGCAGCCTGACCTTGTTTTTCTTTAGTTTGCCTCGGCCTGCCAGTTGAGGACTTTCATCCAGATAGGAATCATCTTAAAGTTTAAAAAGCAGGATATAGATTTCCAAGTTAAGGGTACTCAGGATGATTGTTCAAGTTAGGAACCCTCAGGGTCAAGTCCTCCTCAGGCATTAAAAACATATCCAGTAGCTACATAAGATAAAAAATAAATCAGGTAAGGAATCTTGTGGCTTCCTCTTAGAACATATCCTGATGAAAATTAAGGAGTAAATTTAACACCCAGGAGCAAAGAATCACTAAAATGGCATCTCGGGTTAAAACCCCAAGACCATATACGTATTTAAAGCTAACTGGCAATTTCTAAATATTCCCCGAGGCACACTTGGTTGTCTTTTTCTTCCTTAATAGGCAAAACATAACAGTCCAGTGGATGCAAAAGGTTTCCTCCTTAAAGATGCTGATATAAGCGAGGGCCACATGGGAAAACACAGATCAGGTGCCCTGAAACGCAGCCCCACACGGCCACCCATCCAGCGCCTGTCCAGCCTCTTGAACAGACTCCCCCTTCAGTGCCTTTGTCAGGAAGTAGATTAAAGGAGTGTGCACTTAGGGGATGTACTGCTCAGCGCTGCGATGATGATTCTTGTGTAACCTGTTGATGCCACAGAACTCTTTTAAAAACTGTTACCATGGGAAGTTTTCCCTAGCAAGCGCTCTTCAAGAAATGCTACAGGTGCTGATGGATTCAATACCCTTGGTCCCAGTGAACTTTTTCTGCATCTTAGAAAGTGTGGATTTAACTGAGAGGACTTCCAAACCTACAATGCAAAAGTCTTAAATGCAAACATCTTCAAGGGTCAGGCAGTTAGGTGTTAGAGGTGGGAGGATATGACAACCTGAGAGTATACAGAGGCTGTGCTTAAGCATCCAAAGGTTCTATACACAGAGTGTTCAATGCCCCATGTATTAGCAAAAAGTACCCCACAGAGCTATAGTCAGCTCAGAGGGTTACCATAGCAAGAGATGCCATGTCTGTCATTCCTACTATGAGAATCCTTTCTCATCTATACTTACAGGTAGTCAAACACACAAGAAGGCATAATTCAGGCAAGAAATTGAGCATTAAATATGAGCAACTGAAAAGATGCTCATGTATTAGACATTTAATATTAGAAGTATCTAGATGACTCATAAAATGACCAGAATGAGAGTTTGTTATTTTGTTTTTACTTTAAGAAGAAAAAGAATACCCATTAGTATTCAAGGTTAACTACTACAACCTCCTCTTCTGACACGTGAGGAACTGGACCTAGAGTTTATGTGAGTTGTTGTGGACAAGGAGTCCCCACCAGCCTCCTGCCTTCTCCTTTTCTAAAATCCCTACAGAGGAAAACAACTTCTACCTTCTACAGTGTGAACAGTAAGGATCTGGTAGGAACCAATACAGCTTCACGTCCCGATGCAGCAATGTTGCCAGGTAACAAATGTAGAAATATACTCCGAAAACTGTATGTGACAATATACAACCTCCGCTCTGCAGCTGATAACTGAGGGAGTGTTAAAACATCGTGTTCTCTTAACACTTGGGCTTTTGGTGTGAAAATAAAATTAAATGGGATACTTCCTCTTGTAAATATAAGACAGGCATACAACTCACAGAGGCATCTACTAACTGGAAATACGTAGTAGAGGGGTTTGCAACAGCTATCTGCAGTGCCTCCTAGCTTTCACTCTTCCCCCCAAAATGAATTTCAGAAAACACAAAGAAAGAGGATAACTGAGCAAGAGCCTTCCTTATGTCAGGGACAAGTTCACTTCTGACTACTGTGAGGGAGGCTCAGACATGTTATAAAACTGAAGGTGCTTCCAAGGTGGGGGTTCCTAAGAATACCTTCAAACTCACTAGGTAACTAAGCAGTGACCACATGCCTTTCAGATTAAATATCAGTGCAGCCTACTGCCATCCCAATAAGAAGACAAGCAGTGCTTTCCAGTATACAGAGCATCAAAGCAGATGCAGAGCCCTGAATAGCTCTCTCACATTGGACCCCAGTAACTAAAGTCTATCTAGCGTGGTGGGAAGCTGAGAGATTTTTCAGGGTTTAATGTTCAAATCTCAACTCTGCCAAGTATGTGACTTTAAGTATGATACATGACTCTTTTGAGACTCAGTTTCCTCATCTGTAATGGGGGCTCTCCCACATAGACCAGACAAAGCACCTTCAACAACCCTATACACAGTGATGGGAATTTTATAAAGGCGAGAGATCCCTCCTTCCTTTTCCTTCCCCAAAACGTGAATGTTTTTCAACCAGCGAAGAATGGGGAGAATCTGGTGCATTCAGCATCCCTGAACAAAATGGGCAAAAGCTGAAAATAATAAGCCTCACTCTATGCCAAAGAACATATGCTTCTTTAGATGCAAGTAAAGAAACAACAAAAAAATGCTAATAATATTACTTTCCCTAAGAACCCTAATTAAATAAGGGCTCCTCAATCTCTCCAGTGAACATGTCCACAACACACAGAACCGTCTCCTCATCATTGACTTTCACAGACGTGGGAACCTGGAACTTGCTGGAAGTGAAGAAGCTTCGTGTGAGGCACACCCTAATTTTTATCTGGTAAATGAGATGCGCAGTATGAAAGGAAAAAATCTTGCACAGTTTCTTCCCCCAGCATTAACAGGCCAAGTTTATAAATGAAGGGAACACACTGACTTCCCAGGCCGTCTCTGCATTGAGAGGGCAAAGCACCTTCCAGCCCACCACCGAAGACAACAGACAGACAGTAAGGCCACAAATTCCCATTTGCCTGGCAAACACAAGCAAGGTCTCTGAAGGAGCCGTGTCTGTACTCAGGAAATTGGCGGAGGCTTCTCTTGTAAGGAGACAGCTCTGCAGAGAGGTGGGAGAACTCAAGTTCTGGCAGGAAACAAACCTTGACATAGCTATGGGCCAGCTCTGTGACCCTGAGCAAGTTACCTGACCTCTCATGTCCTCTATTTCCTCATTAGTGGAAAGGGTCACAGCAGGGTCTACCACCCAGGAACACCAGGAAGTGTGCAGGAGGTTGTGCCGCAAAGCCCCTTAGTCTAGCTCCTGGCCTGGAAGTACTCATGATTCCTACTATCCATGTGGCTTCTCAGCCTTTTGGCTAAGATCAAGTGCATCACTCCTATCTGTAGTTATTATTAAGAAGAAAAGAGGAGGAAATAAACCTATTAAATATCACTGTCATCACAAGGATATTTCTCCAAAATGACATTATGTATTTCCCTGGGACTAGGGTCAACTTAATTCCCTCCCCCCCAAAAGGGTCCCCTTTAAAGTGGTAATTACCATTAACAACATTATTTCACATTCTCATGTTTATAATGGGGACTGATAAGAAGGCTAGTGTGCTGTGGTGGGTCAGAACTTTTACTCCTTCAGTGAACACTTACTAAAACACCCACCATAGTCCAAAGGCTGAGGAGTCAGATGGTGGCTTGACCCTGGAAGAAACAGCACTCTTGGGTGAGTGAGAGAGAAATGGTAAACAACCAAAAATTAGCCAGAGCTGCTATTTACAAGCAATTACTGTGTGTTAAGCACCAAGCTGAGCTGAGCGCCTTCCACATGTGATCTCAGTGAATTCCCACAAAATTGGACAAGGCAGGATCACCTACACTGCTTCCTCAGGCACCCCACGAGTGCCCTGTCTGAGCGCATTTGGAGACTTCTCTAGGAGACTTGGGGTGAAGATGGGCTTGGTCTCTGCTCCCTCAAGTCTTACAGTCAAGCCCTGTAGAAGTGTGGTCACTACTACAGCAAACATAGCACAGCCCAGAGGCGGAGACCACTGCCTCTGCCTCAGGGGCCTGGAGGGCAAGTTTCTAGGGCAGGGGCAGGAAACATTACCATCAGGGTTGGGGGAGGCCTGCCAGGCGAGGGAAAACAGGGCACATCCCACGCAGTGCAAAGGCATCTGGGTCTATGGCCTGGCCAGGGGTTGGCAAATGTGGGTGCAGCTGCAGGACAGCGAGTGTGGGGTGGTGGCGTGTAGAAACCTGGGTGGGACAGAACGCCTGGGTGGGACACAGGCGCCTGTGGATTTCACCAGGGCAGCCATGGATTTGGTCTTCTCTGGAAGGCTGTTAAGATGGGGGATAGGTCAGGTTTCCCTGAGGGGCATCACTGATAGCCATGTGGAAGAAACACCTAGGGACAGTGAGGCTGTGTCATCCTAGTAAAAGGCCATCCGGGTTAGAGTACAGGCAGCCCCATGCTGGCAGGGGGCAGAACCTGGTGATCGAGAGCATGAACTCTGAAGCTACAGCTCCTTGTTTCAGATCTGGCTCTTCCACAGCCCCCAGCTGGGATGCTCTGGGCATGTCATGGACTTCACAGGGCCAACTACCTGGCCCATGATAGGCCCTCCCTGACCTCACTGGATGCTGGCTGTTAAACTATGGGGAAGATCAAGAAGGAAGGGAGACAGCTGATTGCTTGTGAGGTGTCCAGCTGGGGCCACTGCAGGGCTCGTGGTGGTGAGCTCACTGATGCAGACACAAAACACGAGAGGGCAAATGGAGCAGAAGGGAGGTGACAGTGTGACAGGGCTGGTGGCTTAGAGCTCACACAGGTATAGATGCCCACCTGGATTTGAGCAAAAATCTAGAAATCAGCAGAGACACGGGGACAGGAGTTGTTGGCATAAATAATGGCTGGAAGCCGTGGGAGTAGATACAATCATCCAGAGAGTTTGTAGAAAAAGAAGATAAACAGGCTGGAGACAGGGCTCTGCCATTTAGATATTTTAAGTTCCATTGTATATGGCCCACTAGGCTGTATGAAGTGACTAACCTTGAAATGCAATGTTCCAGGGTAGGACGCTCAGAGATGGCTCACAGATCAAAGTCTGGAATCTCAGGTGTCTGGATTCTCAAGCCCTAAGGAATGGCTTGTCTTACCTTGCATCCCAAATCTGTGGGTGGCAAACAGGGGTGATGGAATACCTTGGGCAGACAATGGGGGAAAGGGGCGGTAACCTTTAGGAAGAAAAAAGTCTTGTAAAAATAATCCTGCCTGTCCCTACCAGGAAGGAAAGAAGGAAAGATGGGAAGGGAGAAAAGGAAGGGAAGAAGGGAAAGGGGGAAAGGAAAGAGAAAAGCAAAAAAGGAGAAAAGAAAAGATAATGAGAAAAAAAGAGATGTCTCTTTTCCCGAATTCATATTCATTACTTGAGTCAGTAGCTAGAATATCTTGGGAGTTAAAGATATTGCTCATCTGGTGAATATTTACTTAAAACCTATAATTGCCTTACCAGGAGGTGAACAACACAAAACAAAGGGGGAAAAGTCATGGTTCTTTCCCTTAAGTAGCTTAATATCCAGGTAGTAAAGATTAAACAAACCCAGATGTTGGCAAACACTTTTCCAAAGGACAAACGGTAAACATTCTAGGTGTTGAGGGCCAAACAATCTCTGTCACAACTATTCACTCTGCTCTTGTAATTTAAAAGCAGCCCTGTACAATACCAAAGGCATGAGTGTAGCTCAATAAAACTTTATCTACAAAAACAGGTGGCTGGCTGGATTTTGTCCATTGGCCACCAGTTACCAGTCCATGAACATATCACAAAGCCACTACAGGAGATTCTGGTCTCAGCCTGGCACTTCGCAAGAGGCATTCCATACTCAGAAGTCATTAGGGAAAGCTTAGAGGGACACAGACCTCTTGCTAGACCTGAAGAAAGAAAAAGGAAAGGAAAAATTTGGATCTCTTGTGGCTCCAATAGTATAAAATGAAGTAATGGCTCAATTTACAACTACTTTCAAGTCTTCTCTGTGCCTTAATCAAATTTTGGAGATCATGGAAAACTAATCTGAAGTTTCCTTCAGAGGCATCTCTTAGAAACTGATTCCTGCTCAGAGGTTTTGTAAGAAGGAAGGAAGATTAACATTCTGCTTTCAAAGATCTTCCCTTCCTTTTTTTTTTCCCCAACCAACTGCAATCCTCTCACGGGAGGCCAGAAGTGTAGATATATCTAACTGTCTACTTCTATTCATGTTGTTGGCTCTGCTACTCAGAAGAAAAATAATATTGGGTCTCTAATTCCTCTCGAAGCATGAACCAGGATGCATACATTCCTCTGGGACCATCTCAGGGGGATTGTGCTTCTTATAACCAAACAAGGAGCCACAGGTGAACAAGGTCGACAATACTTGCCAGAATTTCTTGCCTTTAACTGCAAAATTGAATGCCAGTAGGTCCAGCCATTACTTAGTATCTGGAGAGCTGCAATGGAGATGGCCAGGACCACTCTGTGGGAGCTGTCATTTTCCTTTGCAGGAGAGTTTGCTCAAGTCAGATATGCCTAAAAATAATACCTACTGCTGAATTTTGAGTTTCTACCTTAAGATCTGGATTTAGACCAGTAATCCTAAAGACCCTTGTTCAATGACACTCTAGTTTCCTGGGAATGGAGAAGAAGAGTAAGGTGCTTATGTCAAAGGCATTATTAGGGGGCGGTGCCTGTGGCTCAAAAGAGTAAGGCACCGGCCCCATATGCTGGAGGTGGTGGGTTCAAACCCAGTCCCGGCCAAAACAAAAAAGGCATTATTAGGGAGGAAAGGGAAGAGGAGGGCCTGGGTTAGGGGGCACTTTATACTGTGTAGTGACTAGATCACCCCTTTCTTTCTGTTATCCAGAACATCTCAGTCTAAGGAATTTGTACCCAAGGCAATAAAGTTTCTCAGCCTTTTGGACCTTTAAAATTGTTCTCAATATACAGAGGGATTTAGGTTGAATGTGAAAATAATATAATGTATAGAGCATTCCCCCAGACCCATTGGGTAATAAGCCACTTCAGGGGCGTTCAATCTGTTTTTTTTTTTTTTGAGACAGAGCCTCAAGCTGTCACCCTGGGTAGAGTGCTGTGGCATCACAGCTTACAGCAACCTCCAACTCCTGGGCTCAAGCGATTCTCCTGCCTCCGCCTTCCAAGTAGCTAGGACGATAGGCACCTGCCACAACACCCGGCTACATCCAACCCTTTTTATTCTCTGCCACACACTGGAAGAATAAGAGTTGCTTGGGGCCACACAACAAATAACACTAACAAAAGCTGATAAGAACCACCACATCTTGAGGTGGGGACCAATATCTGCTGTGTGAGGACTTTCTATGAATGCCCTGTGCAGCCACCCCAGGTGCCAGGTGAGGTGGGGACTATCATTATCCTGCTCTCCAGGTCAGGAACTGGGCAGAGAGATGGGGTGGACTCTGCCTGGAGTCCTGAGATGGGCATGATGGAAGCAGGCCTTGAACCTGGGTTTTCCCTACTTCACAAAATCAGCATCCCAGCAGCTGCTCTGCGGGTCTACTAGGCCATGAACTTCCCCCCATGCTCTTTGTTTAATCCCCTCAACTACTCCATAAGGAAGGGACTAGGTTTTTCTAATCTTCATTTTACAGACAAGAAAACTGAGTTTCAACCTGGTCCTGAGAAAATCCAAGGCTACTCAAGGCTAACAGGGGCAGAGCCTGGATTTCTGTATTCCAATGTAACTACTCTAGTCTGGAGGCCACGTAACTTCACATAACAGGCTCCCTTTCAAGGGGGTCTCTCCTTAGGCCCCTCCCCCCCACCTTTATGCCACCTGTTCTCAAAGGAGGGCCAGTGCCCAAAGAGGTGGCCCCTCTGTCTGTCTTCAAGGCCAGACAGGGCAGTAACCTGGGGGAAGGCTTCTGGGGACAGGCCTGCTGCCTCTCTCTTCCTCTCATGCCCATGGCTCCCGAACCCCCACTCGCTGGGAAGAGCTGCCCTCTGACTCCACTGCTGGCTCTACTCCTTTCCCACATAGATAAAACCTGAGGTTAGAAAACACCACTTAGAAGTGACTCATTTCTGACTTCCCTGCCAAAAACAACACCCATTTACGTAACTTGCTCACACCCCAGTCTTTTCCTCCTCCTCCGGGTGACTGCCCTGTCAGATCCAGGCTGATCTTCCTCCCAAACTGGCCTTCCGTTTCCAGCAGAGTCACATCCAGCTGCCCTTCCCAGCCTTGTCTATGCCAACAGGGGCCAGAGGTAACCAAATCAGTGTGTTTCCCCTACATTGTTCCATGGGGACTTCTTCTGGAATGGTATGACGTTTCATATCTCATACTGGCTCTTGGGCTGATTTCTTAAGGCAACCTCAAAAATAAGAGTGTGGTGCAGGAAAGGCTTCATGAACTGGGGATCTCTCTCTCCCTCTCAGCTGAATTTGCAGGCCAGCTTCCTGATGGAGCACTTCTCACATTTTCCATCCCTAGCTGTGTCTATGCAGAAAAGAAAACCCTTTTTGGGTGTGTCCGTAGACGAGAGGTTGGCATAGGTAATAGCCATGGGCAGCCAGTTGAAACATAAAATTCCCTGCATTTCTGCAACCAGAAGCAATTAATAAAAAAATTAAAAAATTAAAATAGCTATCTCTTTAATTTGCTGTGAGGTTCTCTATGGTCATGTTGGCACATAGTTCCCAAAACATGTCTGTGGCCACTGCCCCTGCCCAAACTAGGTATGTTCAAGGATAGACGCTCCTCTCCTTCATTCCAGGTAAGGGCAGCCCCAATCCCCACCCACCCCGTGGGGAAGAGGAAGCGGAGGGAACTTCCCCCGGGTGCTGGTGGGAACATCTTTGGAGGAAGGAACACAGAAACTGGCAAGGACTCTAAGGACGGATATGAAAGTGCCGTGAGCCCTGCTGAGGCCTGTCTGTGCCAAAAATTAATTCATAAGCAAATGCTTATTTTATAGTTTCCCACTTGCTACAAAACATCAAGCTGAAAGGAAATATTTCTTCTGGGGGCTGGCAGGAAGAGGGTGGCACCAGAGTGGGAAGAAAGAAAGCAGGAAGTACTCATCAAGACAAGCTTGATCCTATCGCCTGACAACATGTCATCCATTTCTGGAGAATCCAAGGGCTGTGATACTATCTCCTTCTTCCTATAAGCAGAGGAACACCAAGTCTGAGCTGCTCTGACAGTAACTAGGTAGAAGGAAAAGTTTGGGAGGTGAGCGCCATCCTCAGACGTTACCACCAGCAGAGTAGCCAGGGCAGGATAGAAGATGCTGGAGAACTTGGGGGACACTCTCCCGAGGAACCCATTATGCCAACTGGGAAGTAGCCTAAATTTTTTGTCCAGGCATTTCAGGGTTTTCAGTGACTGAGGTGACTGATGACAAGGTTTCAGCATAAGAGCACAAACTCCTTGAGGATACCCAGCAAACCCTGTATGTCATTACTTTTGGGTTCCCATAAATTGAATCCTATAGGACCTGGGCAATAAAATCCAGAATTTCCAGAGACCTATGGGCCCTAGTGACATAATCCTCAAGAAAGTGAGGATAATCCTCTCAATCCTCAAGACAAGATTGACTTCTCACACACCATCCAAAAAGAGAAGGACAGGAGTCAACACTTTTGCAGAGAAAGGCCTGAACATCCAGAGAGAACGAAACCCCCCCATCTGTAGAGATAATAGTGCTTCCTTTCTCTGAAGCTCAGGGGCCTGAATGGCCCGTGGTAGCTATCTGAATAATTATTGTGGGGAGTGGTAGTGAGAGTGCCAGTTCCCAGAAGTGGTCCCCAATAATTCCCTCTTTTTATACACCCTACCCAACAAGAAATGGGAACTTTTCTCCCCCTCCCTTCAAAGTGGGGCTTGTGTCATGACTGGCTTTGACCAATAGAAAGCAACAGAAATGACATTCTAGGAATTCCAAGCCTAGGCTTTAAAAGGGCTAGTAGCTTCCAATTCCTACTTCTTGAAATGCTACTTCTCAGAACCCAGTCATCACGCTCTCAAAAGCCCAAACCACATGGAGAAGCCACTTGGAGAACCAAAGCACTCCAGACAACAGTCCCAGCTGACAGCCAGCACCAACTGCCACAGTCATCCTGTGGCCACCTTGCCAATTCTGAGACCACTCAAACCTTGATGACTGTAGCCCCAGCTAAGACCATACAGAGCAAAAAAAACCATCCAGCTGAGCCCAGTAACTAACCATCTCAAAACTTAACAGCTTAAAGCAGTGATGATCACTGGTAACAAAATGGTTACCACTTCAAGCTATTGAGTTTTGAGGTGGTTAGTTTCTTAGTGGGACAGATAATGAAAATGGCAGATTCAGTGAGTGCATGTGTGTGGGGAACACAAGGAATAGGATATCTAGTCATGGGTTTTGTCTAGCTCTGTAGCTTTGAGTAAGTCATAACCTCCTGGAATTTGTGTTTCCTCATCTCTGCAATGACGATAATGCAGCCCCAGCATCTCTCACAAGGCAACTGGGAGACCCACATGAGATCTCTCGAAGGAAAGGACTTCATAATTGTGAAATCACCAAGCAAAATGCAACCGGGTACAAGTCACATTTGTCTCCTCTCCTGAGCTCAGCAGCCATAAACACATCTCCAACCCTCCTATTGGCCTCTCTGCCTTTGAGGATGACAATCATTTACCTTGTAAGAAGAAGCCAAATCATCCTCCTTTCTAAAGCACCTGACATTCTTCCTCAGATCATCCTGAAGAAGGAAGACACAGTAGGCAGGAGGAGTGTGGAGTGCCAGACGGCCTCGGTTCAAAGCGTGGCTCTGTTGCTCACTGCTCGTATGATTTGGGGCAAATTCTTCAACTATTTTTAGTCTTAGTTTTCTCATCTATAAAAAGGGATAATTGTGGCATCTACCTCACAGGAAGGACATGAAGATTAAATGAGACTATACATAAAAAGCACATGTAAGCCTAAGTGTTGGTTATTATCATCATTATGTTTTTTACTTTTTTAAATTTCTAAAATTATCATACAGTAAAACTGACAATTTTGGTGTACTGATGTATAAATTTTCACATGTATAGATTTGTGTGACCACCACTGAAAGCAGGACACACAAGGGTTCCTCACCTAAAATACTCCCTTGTACTACCACTTTATAGTCAAATTCTGCTTTCACCCCAACCCATACAAATGCTGATCTGTTCTCCTTCATTAGAGTCCTGTCCTTCCAAAATTTCCTATATGTTGTACCATATGTCACTTTTTAAGACTGGCTTTTTTTCACTCAGTTTAATGCATTTAGGATGTCCCCCAGTTACTGCATTCATAAATATTTTATTCCTTTTTATTGCTGACTAGTAGTCCACTGTTTGGCTGTACTGTGGTTGTCTGATTACAGTTATTTTTAATAATTATTTTTGCAAGCCAAGGAAGGCTTCAAGAATGGAACCAGTCAACCACTGCTACTGGATTCTAAGGCTCCCAGGGAAAATATCCAGTGATTGCTGAAACTATTAATTCCAAGCTGCATTGGACCTGGAAGTCCACTTATGCCTCACAGTTGATAAACAAGAGGACTGAAGCTCAGAGACAACTTTTCTAATCTCACACAACACTGGATTTGAAAGCAGGTCTCATTCCTCTTCTCCATGTAAAACATTTTCCAGATCCTAAGAGGTAGTACCACTAACCATAAGGGGTCTTATGGTCCCTCCCTACCCATGAAGGACTGGTTCCAGGACCCCCCCAGATACCAAAATCCATGGATGTTTAAGTCTCTTGTATAAAATGGTGTAGTAGTTGCTGATAACCTACAGAAGAGTCTTCTGTACACATAACATCTCTAGATTACTTACAATATCTAACACAGTGGAAATGCTACAGGAATAGTTGCTACTGTGTATTTTAAAATACGCATATTTATTGTTGCATCTTTTACTGTTTTTTCCTCCCAAGTACTTTCAATTTGAGGTCAGCTGAACCTGTGGATGCAGAACTCACAGATGCAGAAACCAGCAAATACAGAGGGCCAAATATATACAGTTTTGGAACCCTGTAACTCTGACTGCTTCGCTGCAATTCCCCTTTCTACCATTGGGAAACATAAATCTCAAGAAGCCCCCTAACTACAGACTGATTTCCCTTCCTGAGACCACACGGGTCACCCTGAGTGGGAAGCAACACTACTGATCCCTGAGCTCAGTGGGAGCTGACCCTGCCTTTACTGGACTAGGGCACCTCAGCAATCATTAACAAGCAGAATGTGGTCCTGACCCCAGTCAGACTTGCTTCCCAGCTGGTCACTTACTGCTTCGAACTGGCTTCACTGCAGCAAAGCAGAACTCTGAATCACTCCCCCTGGGGCTTCAGGACTCCTGTCCTCAACTGGCCCCAGACACAACCCTAGTTCCACATCATTTTCTCCAGAGAAAGAGAAGCTCAGGGGGCCAAGGGGATCTCACAAGTCAACTCTAGGCTAGACGCGATTTTCCTGGAACCACAGACCTCCTGTGAGGCACTGGGTCAGCTGAGCCCGACAGGTCACGGAAAGTGGGGAGGAGGGAGAGTCAGAGCATGCCTGCAATCTCTGGGGGCCATGCCCCCCATCCTGGCATGCGGCCCACAGGCCCCCACATCCAGGCCCAGCCCACTCATGAGAACCCGGCTCCCTGCCCGGGCGGCTGAACTACCGTAACTCCATGGTGTCATTTCATCTGGAGCCTGAGCATATGAGTAATAAATGTGTGAAAACATGAAACTAATACTCATAATTACTTTACAAGATAAAGAAATTGAAGGAAAAACAGCTTCTGTGTGCCTTGCCGTCACCATCAGGGGTACACCGGGAAAAACACGGGATGTCGCCAGAACTCCAGACTTCATCTCTCCAGTGAGCCTCAGCCTGCCAGCCACTGCAAGCCTCCTTGTTATTCCTTAATTAACAGGGCCTCCACGCATCTGGACAACCTGATGTGAATTCTGAGAGCTAACTGGGACCTCTGACCTCCTCATCCACAGGCAGACCCGGGCCATTTCAGACCAGTTTCATTAGTGTCTCCAGGTCTGGGCCTGGAGTGGGAAGTGGCAGTCTCCCTTTAGGACATCCTGCCCCACCCCTCCCCTATAGTTCCAGTAGGGTTCAGGCTCTCATTTTTGCCCCATTTCTTTTCTATTGGGGCACAATATAGGTACACCGAAGCATACCAATTTGAAGCATATGGCTCACTGAGTTTTAAACACGTGCACGCTCATGTAACCACCACCCTGATAAAGAGGTAGACTGTGTTGCCAGCACCCAAAGAGCTACCTGTGCCCCTGCCAGAAAATGTCCTCTCCCAAGGTATGCCCTCTTATATCAGAGATTTATTTCGAGTTCAGGATCTCATTAGTTCTCTCCTAAATTACTGCTAATTAACTTTTTAATTATTAGACTGGTTCCTTCTGGTCCCTGCTTTCCTCAATACTTATCTGTCCCTATACTGCCAGATTTATAGTTCTGAGTTAAAGCTCTGAAGTCCCATGGAGGGCTGCACTGCGGCCGCACAGGGAGCCCACCTACCCAGACTCTCCCTCACCTATACTGTGCTCCCCAGCCCAAAGGACCTAATCCCTGCTCTGGGAGCCCAACCCCTGCTCTGCAGCTCTGGGCCTTCTCTCCATAGCATGTGACAGAGGCTCCTCACATTCCAGATCCTCACCCAGTTCCCACCATTCAGACCTGTACCCATTCTTCAAAGGCCATTTCATCCAAAGATCTTTCTCTAACTCCTCACAGAGATGGGGGTACTTCTTTGGTGGTTCCATGGTGTCACAGCTCTACTCTCAGATGTCATGTATGAGACACAGCTTCCTATAAACGTGTATCCTTGCTAGATGATTGAGTTTTTGAAGGCTGAACTTCTGAGATGCTGAAATTTCTCAAACTAGTAAAGCTTTAAGAAGTATCGGGGAAGGGAGGGAATGACTTGGGGTTTCTGGCTTCTTACTTGGCCAATAGAAAAAAAAATCTATCATCCATTATCAACACCATTTCATTAAAGACAGAGACAGACAGGGGAGCTAAAAATAAAAACTCAAGAGACAAAATCTCAGAAGAATACAATGGTTAGATAGTCCTTTAAATGGAATACATTGATATATGATAAATTCATCACATTGGCCTAATTTTTCACAGTTGGTATGTCTTGGGAAAATTCTGTCCGATGACTGGGTCCAGCATTTGGAGTAGCATGTACATGAAATGCTCAGTAAGAATTAATTTCAATGGTCTAGTCACAGGTGTCACGTGCAGCAAAGGGAAGGAACATTTCCACACTGCCTTCATCTCGACACACACACCTGCCTTCATCTTGACACATCGTGGCAGCGATGGGGTAACATCCCCAGACAAGAAGGACTGCAGGACCCACTCACAGCCACGTGACAAAATCAAACAGCTGTCCTAACATGTTACAACTCATGTGCAGACAAGTTGTGGACCTTGTCATCTGCCCAGGTGACTAACTCATGGTCACGAATCTCACCTTGGTACAATGAATAATAACAAACTTCTGAAGTCTGTATTAGGGCAAGTGCAGATGGGAAGGTGAGAAGAAAGGGTCTCGGCAGTTGGCTGCGCAGGTTATGCAAGGCACAAGGGTGACAGCTGGAGAGTGGTCAGAGGCTGCATTCTCACCTGTGCTGCACCTGCCAAGCCCAGGTGCCCTGGCCCGGGGCATGTCAACTCACAGGAAGAAACATCCTTTTCTGATTTGCACAAAGAACCAAGACTTCATTAATCCAGACTCTGAATTTCAATTCAAGGCCAAGAATATGTCAGGTCATGATAAATTTTATGGTATGTGAATTAGATCTCTATAAAGCTGTTATCAAATATGCATGTGTATGTATGTGTACACCCATATGCACACACACAGCCAAGTAGATCCTTACTCAGAGAGCCAACAAAGAAAGAAGACTGCATGAAGAAGGTATTAAAAATATTTAAAGAAATCATTTTAAACGCCATTTCTACATAAAGTTATATTATTTGTATATCATTGAAACTTGAAGATATTTTAAACACTTCTACCAGAATTCTGGTTTTTATTATTATTTTAGATATAAGCTTCCAAAAAATTGGATGAACCTTCCAAAAAATCATCTACTCATCTTTGACTAACCTAGCCTGGCTTCTCCCTATTAGTTTGTATTAGTTCAAATTGGTTTGGTTTTACTGAATTTTCAGTTAAAAGGCAGAGAAATTTACAGTTGAACAAGAGCTGCAATGTCTGCAGATACACAAGTTAAATCCTCTAAATATCAACAGCATACACAGTCCCAACTCCCTCTGGTCATCTTGTGATGGTAGGTACCCCCTACAGTCTTAGATAAAAACTGTAAATTAACTTCATTCAATCATTCATTCAACAGACATTTATGGAATACCCACTAGATATTGGGCCAATTTTCTTTGCACATCCTCAGCATTTTAACAGTTTTCAAATGTAACTTACATTTTGCAACCAAGTCTGAATTATGACTGAATGATCACAGCAGGGTATCAGTAGAATTTGTTTTTCAGAACAACAGAACATTGTGCCCTAAGAATGAGCTGTCCCTTATACAAGTCTTCACACCACCTGGGTATCTGGCTCCCAAAACAGACTCTCCCCCTGCTCGGCTGGGAGGCCATGCCAGCAGCCACGCTGTCTTCCTACCTGTATGGTGGTGTTGCCTCCTTCCAGAAGGGCAATGGCCAAGAGAATGCTTTCATGAAATACTCGGTCACTGGATGCGTTCATTATGAGGTCGATTACCAGGTTGGAGGCCCCCTCCTTGTCAAGGTGACACTGAACCTCGGCTAGGCTCATCTCACCCCTGCTCATGGAGCTGGATCCAGAACCTCCCCCTAGGAAGACAGAACTTTGGTTTTACTAACTACAATCAGAGCAGCTAATGTTCACCACATACTTCCAACACACCAACACTTTATGCACTAAACCCCGTACCCATATTATTTCTTTTAACCCTCTTAACAACCCTACAAAAGTGGCACTCCTTATTAACATGGAGAGATGAAGTCACTTGTCCAAGGATGCTCTGCTTGTAAGCAGCAGAAATGTTACTTTCGACCCAGGCAGATAAGATGAAGAACAAGAGATACATTTCTAGTAAGTAACCTAAAGCCATTCAGCAAACCCTCCCTGACATTAAAACACAATAACAACTTGGGGGCAGAATTACTGAAAACTGATTTGAGAGTAAGAGACAAACCAAACTCAAACACTTCTTAGAACACTCTTGAAAATGTTTAGCCTACGGGGATCACTTTGGCTCTCTCTCTAATACACCCCAACCCCCACTAACCCTCATAATTTATCTGTTCATTCATTCAATATTTACTCAGTACTTAGCATGGAGCCAAGAGCTGAGCTAGGGAAGTGAACATAGCAGAGTTCTCCTCCTCACTGTGCTTGAGATGTGATGAACATACTTAAGAAGAGAGTACACAAGCCATTTAGCAGGATGGATTCTATGTCTGGAAAGTACAGATTTGAGGGCTTGCCTTGCATTACTATTGGCAATAACTAAAACGTTAATGCATGTGGAGAAATAGGCTGATCACTTTCAGAAAGTAGAAAGTCTTCTATCAGTCCTTCCCTGCAGAGCTCAATTCAAATGCCACCTTCTCAACACAGCTGTCCTTTACTATTCCCATAAACCTGTGCTGCAAGGTAGAAGTCGTGTTCCACATCGTCCCTACTCCAGCGTCTTGGAGCAGTGTCTGCCTTCTGTTTCCAAATCCCACCCCCCATGGTGCCTCTCAAGGGCTCAAGTGTTTGTTAAATGATGCCACCAAGGAAAGTGAAGAGAAACAGTTTTAAGAACTTCTACATGAATTTGGGGGTTTTGAAACATTTAGTCTCCATCTCTGAGATAGCCTGAGAACTGCGTCTATGTGGAAGCCTGCACGGCCCCAGGAAGTGGTCAGGTATAATTCAAGTTTTCATCTAGTGAAATCCAAGCTCTCTCCCTAGAATTTGCTAGGACAAATTTATCAAACGTGGAGTACTTCAGTGCTGGGCATGGAAACTACCAAGGATCAGAAGCTGCCCCCCAGTCATCACCACAGATAGAATCAGGCAACTTGCATTTTTGCTTTGAGCGCTGAGCTCCCCTAAAAACCCAACCTACGAGACACCCACTATTGAGTTCCATGTCTCTGCTACTTTTTCCTGTAAGTGTGCTTAAAATGATTTTAAACACTTTTAAGGATCTCTTTTTAAGCACTTCTGTACAGGGATGTTTTTTCGTAAACTCCCGTAAGAGTATGCAGATATACACAGCATGGGCGTTAGAATGAAAGATACCAGATTCAAATTCTAGACCAGCCATTAACAAGCTTCCATTTCCTCTTTTAAACTGAGGTGAAGCCACTACCTACTACTTAATGAGTAACTTGGAGGGGAACATAAGATAAAGAATGCGGCCAGCTTAGGAAAGACCCTGGCACGCAGTTAGTGCATAATAAATGGTAGCTTTCACTATCCTGGCTGCCATTACCATCATCATTTTATGGGAAGACATGAGTGCTAATGACCACAAAAAAATGTGCAAGAAAATCAAGTTCCTTGAGTCATTCGAATAGAAGAGGAACAAAAGGCATATCCACTATCTCATTGCAAGAAAATGCTACTTTGCAGAGAAATATGTTTAGGCATCAATTTAACGGCAGACCAAAGACAAAACAAGTTGCTAAAAAATGCACTTGTAACACAAATTCATCTTTTGTTAAGAATTTCAACCTGTTAGGCAGAAACATGCAGCTGTCACACGACACACTCTTGATTCACACATGAAGTTCATCAGCACATCACACAGCCTACCTCCTCCCCCAGGCTTGCTGGGTCCTCCTGGTGACAGCGGGCCATTGCCAAAGCTGGTAAGGCTCTCTCTTCTTCCTGAAGGTCTGATGTTTCCATAGTAACGGTTGACCAAAATTTGCCTGAGTGCCTCACCCTTAATTCAAACAGGATAACGAAGTCAGGTTCTGAATTTAATGCATAACTAATTGACTAATACTCAAAACAACACAGGGGTACTCAGTTATAATTGACCCAGTTTCACTCAGTAAAAAGATAAATTATTAATTAAAGCATTTAGAAACTATGAAGTTAACTTCAACATTTTCTCAGAAAACCAGATCCCTTTTTTATAAAGGCAGCAATCTAGAATGTTCACTATCTGAAGTACTCTATCACATAGTGATAAGACAGAACAGTGATTTGAAGGACTAACAATAACAAACAGAAATCCCTTTGGGGTAACTCAATAAAATTGGGAAAACATGAAAATTTTATAGGTCAGCTTTCACGTTGCGATATAAAAATGTTATTTTAAGTACAAGGTTTATTCCCAAGGTCCTAAAAATATTAAGCTATCAGAACAATAGAGTACAATGATTTAATAAGCCCAAAGTAAGCCTTTCTTACAAACTAATCAATGGGCCAAATGGTAAAGAGAAAGTAATGGTATAGGAAATAAATTAGAGGCAGATATCAGGCATGTTCCATCAAAAATAATCGTCCTGATTGAAATGCCATTTTGTCTGGAATTTGCTTTAAAATAACATAGGAGATGTGGCAATGGGGAAGGAGAGAAATAAGACAATATGAGGTATGAGTTGCTAGTTGTTGAAACTGAGGTGCAAATGGGCGTTGTCAAACTCTTCTGACTTAATTTATACATATTTCAACTTTAAGTTTTAAAAATATAAATAGCCAAAGAATCCTGGACAGGGGATATAACAAGTCATTCTCATAACTCTGACCAAACCCCCCCTAAAACTTTGATTTGTTCTCTAATGCTGGGGGACAATGGCAAGCCAGCACACAGCGGCAGGGCACAGTTTGAGCTGTCACGCTCTCAGCCATGCTCCCTAGGGACTCTCAGACCCTCTTCTCATCTGTGGGTTTTTAAAAGTCAAAGACCGGATGAGTTCCCCCTGGAATCTTTGCTGGGGACAAAGTAGTAAGGTATGGAGTTCTTCTGGTGCATCATCAAGAGGGGAAAGTGAGGAGTCTAGCAGAGAGGAGAGGTGTTGGAATCTGGCAGGTCTCTAAAATAGAGATTCAAAAGATCCGAAGAGACCTGCAGTTGTAACATGACTCAGTAGAATTTCAAGTGATTTGTTAATAAGCTCTAAGAATAGGTCTGGAGATTTCAAGTGGGGTGTTTGCAAAACAAGACAGGAAGTATAGACCAGGAGAGGGAGGGTAGCCTGAGGGTGGTGGGGGATCACAGAAGTAAGGAGAAAGACAGAAAACTCCTGCCAGTCCTCAAAATCATGTAAAGTCCCAGGGCTACACTGCCAGATTTGTCTCTTCTGATAATTTGTGCTGCTAGGGACAGATTGAGTTTGGGTACATAGGGGAGATGTGGGGTGGGGGGGCAGTTAAGAAGGGTAAACTGATTTTTTAAATGAATGTGCAGGAAACAGAAAATCCCAATTTTCCTTGTTCCATCTGACCCACAAATACATCTCTCGTTGTAGTTCTGTAAAAAGACGGTAAATTATCAGCTTGTGAAACTTATTTCCCACCTGGGCTGACCATAAATTCAAAATTCCAAGAGTGCTTCAAATGGGTAAGTTACTTGTGATGTTTCAAATACTTTGTAAATGAACTGGTTGAAGGTGGGGGAAAAATTTAGCATAAGATTCTTCAATGGCTTAGAAGACCCGACTTTGTTATAAAGACGCAGCTTTACTGGTGTTCCAGTCTCGGGCACCAGCACAACCCCATCAACGCTCTTCAGGCAGTCTCCGGGAACACAGTGATTTAAAAGGCCGACTTCATAAGTGGAACGCACATTTTAAAGGAACATTCAAGAAATCCCACAGAGAAAGAAGTGAGAAAAAAGGAAACATTACCTCTAAATTGAACATGACAGATTAAATATGATTTTCCCTCTTAAAAACATAGGGATGCATCTACTTCATTTACTTTCAGTAAGATACAGACTTTGAGTTCCAACACCAAAAACGGCCGCCAGTTAACACCCTAACTCTCTAACCAGTTCCCCTTTGGCACCATGAGAACACTGATGGAGAGGCAGATGGCTGGGCTGAGACCTGTACACCGCAGCCAGGGATGATGACCAACGTAGCCATCGCAAGAAGAATCTGGAAGAACACAGGGTTGAATGGCAAAGTCAAAAGAAGCGTGGCCATGATCAGTCAACAGACAGGCGCCCCTTGAGGAAGTCCCAGCTGGAGACTGTGATCCACGATTCCCCTTGGGGTCGGGAGTGACTCAGTGGGATTGTCAGTTCCTGATGGCTGGTTTTGTACTTTCCCCACCTCTCTGTGGTTTTGAGGATAAATAGCAAGACCCTGGTCAGTCTGCAATCAAATAAGAGGGAGGTAATGAAAGGAGTGAGTGGACTCCAGGAACTGGAAGTCCACATTTCTGCAGCGTGGATGCCAAACTAAAGTTACAAAGGGATCTCACAGTACCATTTTGCCTCTCCTTCCACAGAAAAACCCTAGCAGTCACCATAGCAACTGATGCATCAAATGCTACATTTTTCCCCATAAGAGAATATCATGAAATGTGCTCATTATGGGGAAAAAAATTCCACCCCACAAACTTCTTATTTTTTTCCCCTCTTAATTATAAGGTTTTTTTGGCATGTATTCATCTCACCTTCTCTACACACACAAAAAAATTAAACTGCAAGGAAAAAAAAAACTGAAAGTGGGATTTTTTAAAGCAACGAATGAGATTCATTCCTTTCTTAAAAGAATAAAGATTAAGAATTTTAGATAAAAGGGGACAGAAAGAGAAAATGGATACGAATTATTAAAAGTTATGCAAATCCCTAGTGTGAAAACTTGGGTTCAAGGAAAATGCTGTTTTTCTGAGCCAGTGGTTTAATTTGGGAAAAATTAAAATCTGTAGAGAAAAGCCTTCCTAATCATCTTGATATAAATTACTCAACAACACTAAGCTGTTCATGATGTACCAGGCTGAGAAATCTGATTGCAGAGATGGAAAAACAAAAAAAAATGACTTCCCAAATAACGTCACTTCAGCTTTAACATTTGGCTGTGCAACTCTTTTTAAAAATAATACCAGCTTTTTTTTTTTTTGCCAGCAGTTTACACCTACAGTATGCAAACAAATATCAGATGTTTGTCTCTGTAAGAAATTCCACGCACATTATTACCTAAGACTGAGAAAAGAAAAAGTCAAAGAGTTTCATTTGTAATAAGTGTCATGTTCAAACAGTGATAATTGGTAGAGCGGTGGTGATGTGGAGCAGTGACACTGAGCTGGGTTCCTACCTGGCCACTGCGCTAACAAGAGTTTAATTTATGTCAAATACACCAGTGGCTAACGAACCGTGTGGGAACAGAGCCAGTGTTGAGCAAGGCACCGAGGGGTTAACATCGCCACACACGAAGGAGACAGAACTGACCTTTGTGCTTCCCGGTTCCAGCCACTTCAAAATCATGTGCTTCAAGCAAGATCACCCTCTCTTGTGAGCTGTGAGTCTCTCACACCTTAGTCAGCACCAAGGTAGTGACTGGATTTAAAAATACCTCCTCCTCCTACCCCTGTTGTTTTAATTTGCAAGGTAACTACAACATTTAATATGCTTTATCATATTCCAGCCACTGTGCTAAATGCTTTTCAGATAGTTCAAGTAGACAGTTCTAAGGGATGGGGTCTATTATCCCATTTTATGGCAGAAGAAACAGAGGGACAGGGAAGTTAAATAATTTGCCCCAAATCACACAGCTAGTGGCTGGCAAAAGGAGAAGTGAATTTGTTTCTAACTCCAAAGTTCAGAGGCACAGGCAGCATTCAACACCAAGTCCCCGAGACTCAGGACAGGAGGGATGGCTGGGTGCCTCTGCCTAAGGTTTTGAGTACTAAGACCTAAAGTAATCCTTTTTTTTTGTTTTTAACTGTTTCAGGTTAATTGAGGGTATAAAGAATTAGGTTACAATGTTTGCATTTGTTAGGTAGAGTCCCTCTTATAATTGTGTCCTGCCACCAAGAGGGGCGCCATACACCCTAACAATGTGCCCATTAAGTGGCAAGACCCACACATCCCTCCTTCCTCCCCTCTCCCTATTCTAAGGTAATTCTTAAAGGGCAGACAGGACGGAAAATGCATGAATCCAAGGTGACCTTGGTCCATGAAATGGAGGAGATACAGGATGCTAGAGGAGATGGGCTACAGTGTTGCACCGTGAATTCTGCTGAAATGCCAACTTCCCAGGGACTATACTCTAGTCCTAGTGTGAGGAATCACAAAGTTTATCTCTCCATTACAGCAAGAGAATAAAAGGTACTTGGGATGGGGTAGGACTGAGCAGGACCCAGGTGTGTGAGCAGAACAAAGGTGCACCTGGCTACCCATATATCTCAGGGAGAAATTCTCTAGTGGTCACGGCTCCAAGGCAGCCTGGACAATGATGGGTCATTTTCTAACCCCACAACCTTGGTTAAGGTGCTTAACCTAAGTCTTGATTTCTTAATCTATGAAGTGGGGATGAAGGCTGTGTCACTGGGTCAGTGTAAGCATTAATGAAATCTGATGAATGAACCTAGGTAAAGGTCTTAGCACAGTAATTGTATATGATAAGCTCTCAGAAAACCAAGACATCTTAGCTTCCAAAAATTGGAAACATAAAAATCAGCATGCTCATGAACATGTGCAAGCAATTAGAAGTCGGGTGGTGATGCACAAGCAGCACCTGGAGAAAGTGACTGCCCTTTGGCCTAGGAATCTCTCTTCTAGAAATCTACTGGAGGATGTACATACCTGTTCGTTTTCTTGTCAAAGGAGAAAAATAATGAACCACTTGTTAATTTAGGGGAGCTCAGGAAGCTGTTAACCTTCACAGATTAAAAAGAACACCCAGATATAAAATGACAAAAGCCAGGGAGGTACAAAAGCTGTACACTTAAAATAATCCCAATGACAACGCAAGTGTGGGTGTGTCTATCAACACGTGCTCGCACATGTAAAAAAAAAAAAAAGTGGGTAGAAGGAAATATTTGTTAAAATGCTAGCAGCTCTTACGGTTCTAATGGCTGGGTGGTACAACTGTGAAAATTTTAATAATTTATTATAAATTACCCATAATGATCATTAGTCATTAATAGAAAAAATAATTTTTTAAAGACTTCACCTAAGTACAAAAAGAAAGATGGACATGAAAAGCTTACTTGGTCATTATTTGGAGGGTGGCTGGGTACCGCTCTGATCAGGTGGGTAAGAGGGAGAACTGCCGGTTAGTTCATTCACACACAGGGCTATGACTGCTCTTGAGTCAGTTAATGCCTTAACAGTATCAACAACAGGAGCTGCCTTTCAATCAGGTGTGTGGCTGAGGCAAGTGTTAAGGTCATTAGCTCTCAACAACCGAGACTCAAGGCTACGTACCCTTTTATGGTCTTCCAGCTGCCTCAGGGGTGGACTTGCTTCAACCTCCTGCTAAGCATGTAGAAATTCCATTTTAAGTACCACGCTAAGGAGACACTACCATCTTCAGCATCAGTCACAAACAAAAAAACATTGAGAGCTCATACATAGCCATCGAAAGTTACACAAAAGGAAAACAGCTGAGTTTCTACTTTCCCACCAAATAGTCACGCTTGATTACTTGAGAGGCTGTGTAACAACTGTCCCACTTCCCCCCCACCCCAGAGCACTGGTTAAAATGGGACGATATTATGACCTTGTGGCCACCTTTATTTATTGTATAGATCATAAAAAGGAAGTTCTATATTACAAATTGTTACATTAATTGAAAAGGGGTTGATGCAAGACTCAACTGGGCAGGTCCTCGTGGCTCATACATGCATCACTGCGTAGCTCATGCATAAGGACGTCAGTGCATTCGCTTCTGAGCAGACAGACACGAGACCACAGCTCTCCCCACCCCACCAGCAGACAAGTCCTCTAATCAACGAGGAGCTCCCATTAGGACAGTGGTTCTCAACCTTCCTAATGCCACGACCCTTTAATACAGTTCCTGTGGGTTGCAACCCACAGGTTGAGAACTGCTGGATTAGGACATTAGAGCCTGATCCTTAGAAAACAACCACACTGCAACTTTGCTATTTGATCATGTGTTCTGATTCAATTTTTAAGATCTTCAATAGACTTCTTTCAAATAAAGTACACTTCGCTTTACCTTGAACTACTGTGAAAGTTTCCGAAATTAAATTTTGAAAATTGGAAATATGATTCCCCAAAATGCTTCTATGGGATCTTAATAGACTTCAGTCCCGCATTTAAGCAAGTTTAGTTAGCAGCAGAAAAAACAGAACAGAACAAAGTGCAGAAAATTTGTGAAATTTGTGAAACTACAAATTTACTAGCAGCTTTTTCTAAAACTATGAATTAACATCCACAAATTCACAACTGCATCATCTCTGCATGGGACCCACAGTCAGTTTTGTTTAACAACAATAAGGTCTTCCCATCCCCAAGTTTCTCAACGGAACATCACAAGACTACTAAAGTTTTAAGTGAGAAACTTCAGCCTCTCTGGCCTGGAGGACACTTGGTTTAGTGCCAGCTTCTTAGGACCTCCCTGCTACACCAGGGGTGTCCAACCTTTTTTTTTTCCGTCACTACACATTGGAAGAATAAGAGTTGTCTTGGACCACAAGTTACATACACAAACACTAAGGAAAACTGATTAGTAAAAAAAAGCCCGTGTATACTTTTCATGATATCTGACGACACATATAAGTGAAAACAGTCCTCACAAAATCAGCAGGAAGCCCAGGGGCTTGCAGGTTGGACACCCCCGTTTCTACACCGAGAGCAACACTCACATCCCCCAGACTCATGATCAGTTATTAGGCAGCCTGGAAACCTCCCTCCTACACTGTACTACCCTCGGGACAGACATTTCATCACGACAACTGAGACACTCAACCAGGACACTGGGAAGCACCCATATTTGCTGGCACTGGCACTACAAATATAGGTGGGCAACACACCTCTGCCGTGGCGTTCTCAGAGTCCGGTGCTGGCGGCAGCTAGTTGGGAGTAAAATGAAGCACGTTAGTTATGGCACTTGTGTCTCGTGGGCCACAAAGAAGTCCAGAGACCAACATTCAACGACAAAACACAGGAGGAAGGATCAAAGATGAGGTGACCTTGCTGCACCACCTGCTGGAGTGGGCTTTGGCAATCAAGGAGACCAAATACTTTTTAAACTAAACTGAATGAGGTTGTGCTGGAAGAGAAAACTGGCCTGAGATGGAGAAACACATTTAAAATGAGAAACCGAAAATCTACCACTAACCAAGAAGGAGCTATGTCTTAAAATGTAAAGTGTCCAAGGAAGAATCACTGCTCATCTGGGAGAGAGGGAGAGTGACCGTGTGCATCCCATGGAGGCCAGGCAGGGGGCGGGGAGGATGCGGGGCCCAGGCGTCTGAAAGCTGTGCATGGCCACTCCCCGTGACTAGTGAAGGGCTGTCTCTGCATCTCTCCTTTCTCCACATCCTGCCCTGTAGCAGAGTTAAGAGTCCAGGTTTTTGTGCTTAGGGGCTAAAGCTTCCCTGTCCAGCATCTCGAGGAGCAACAGCATCTCCTGTGTTGAGTTCAGGGTTACTTTGAGGATGGACATTTCACCCCATGTTTCCCTGAAGGGTTGCATGCACCAGGATCCCCAGCTCTGTCCCTGCTATGCCGCACAGATACCTCCCTCCATTCCCTAATTTCCAACATGTGGAATGAGAGACAGGCAAAAGGATGTCTCCAAAGGACACATAAGCAAAGCAGGGGGACATATGTGGTGGCTACGAGAAGGATGCGCCTGGAGAAAAGGCCACTGCCCTCTAAAAGGAGCCATCTCGGAGCAGGGAACTGCTGCCAGACCCCAGCTGGGCAGCTCAGGACCAAAGTCACACAGCAGTGGCACGGCTGAGTGGCATCAGGTATATCTGGGGTCTAGGGACATAGCCAAGGCTCTCACCGCACCTGTGTGACATTGGCCTCTGACAGTGCTCCAGCGACACAGCACGGTTGATGGGGCAGAGCTGATGTTGAAAGCATGGAGGAGTGAAGCTATGAAATTCAGTGGTTTCTCAATCCAGCTCAGCACTACCCATTTCATAGTTTAAACCCCCAAGATCGAAAAAAAATCCTGTTAATAAAGGGTTGCTATATTATACAACCTAATGATTTCTGTCTTTTTTTCTAGTTCCTAATAGGTAAAATCAAATAAAGATCCCAGGAATTAAACTACTTCACAGATGACAGTGAGGCACATGTGGAGGGCGGCTCACTCACGGCCCACAGAAGGCCTTTCAGCATGAATCCATCGCCAATTCTCAGAGAGAAGATCCCCCTGAAGCACTCAGACTCCTGTTAGGGGTGGGGGCACACAGCGCAAGAAAGGACATGTGTGTGGTAAGGAAAGTAAAAACAGACCTCAGGTACATATAATCTAAACATGATATACATAATATCACAATCCAAGATTGCACTTTTAACAGTACCCTTACATTCTGTATACTCAGGCTAAAGAATTAAAATTGTGTAAACATTTTTGCCATCCTTAGTGCAAAATGAACACATAAGAAAAACAGAATTAAAGCAACTGCCCATACACTTTTCTTGTTTTTAATGAGACAAAAGTCTCACTATGTTGCCCAGGGTGCTCTGGAACTCCTGGGCTCAAGCCATCCTCCTGCTCCTGCCTGAGCCTCCACAGTAGCTGGGAATACGGAGTGAGCCACTGCACCTGGCTTGCCCATCCATTTTAGAGCAGCCAGAGATGAGATGAAAAGAAGTATTATTTTCTAACATTTGCATCAGCCAAACTCCCACTAACACATCCTTTACAATAACCCTATAGGATCAAAACAAAAGGATTATAGGCATGGATTTACTATAAGAACCCACAGAGCTACCTATCCTCTTACTCTTTTGCCAATCAAAATGAAAGCTAAAGGGGCGAGTGCAGTGGCTATTGCCTGTAATCTCAGCACCCTGGGAGGCCGAGGCAGGTGGATTGCTTGAGTTCAGGAGTTCGAGACCAGCCTGAGCAACAGAGAGACCTTGTCTCTAAAAATAGCCAGGCGTTGTGGCAGGTGTCTATAGTTCCAGCTACTCAGGAGGCTGAGGCAAGAGGATGGCTTGGGACCAGGAGTTTGAGGTTGCTGTGAGCTATGACAACACAGCACTCTACCAAGGGTGTCAAAATGCAACTCTAAAGGAAAAAAAAAAAACAAACGCTACAGAAAATAAAGACGACAAAATGGGAACTGGTGCATTGACTGAACTCTCTTGCTGGAGCTCAGAATGGCCATAGGTAGTACAGGCAGTCCTTGAGTTACAAACACCTGACTTACATACAACTCTTACTTAGAGGCTATTATAGTAAGTCCCCAAATTCAAACATCCAGCTGATGTAAGACTCGCACTTACAAACGGGGGCTATCACAGGTAATAGGTAAATGTACCTGTTCCAACTTACATACAAATTCAACTTAAGAACAAGCCTATAGGACGCCTACCTTATCTGCGATCCAGAGACTGCCTGTATGTACCTATTTTTCAGTCACTCAGAGAGCAGGGGTTACGCTTTACAATTATACTGACACTCTGTTTCCTTCTAAATCATCATACTTGACTGTAATTCCGAAATAAATCTTGAACTTAAATTATCTTTTTTCCCCTTAAAAATTTCATGAAGTTGTTTGACATGACAGGGGATACTTCACAGGGATCAGTATCCAACCAGAAGGACAATTTTTTAGTGCTATCCATTTACGGAACAGGTTGGAAAACCCGTGAGCGCTGGACAGATGTCACGTGACCACGGCTCACCAAGCGTTTGGCTGTGGCTCCCCGTGTGACCCTGAGCTAGTCACGCGAACCTCCCTGAGCTTCTGCCTCCTGACCTGTTCAAGGAGCTCAAGGAGGCTGGAGCAAATATTCTTTAGGACTTCTCCTAGCTAAAATATTAAGTAATGCTAGGTATATTTTCAGTACACTTCACTTCATAATATCTAATAGGCAAGTTCCTTAAATAATACAACTTACTAGGACACAAAACGTTTTCAGTCATGAAAAGGCCAGACCATACCTGATATATCTCATTTGGTAAAATAACCCACAGCCCTATATTAGCACATCTTCCTCTAAGGATTTCAGTTATGCTTCCCTGAGGATAGGTTTATTTTATAGCTATAAAATACAACTTTTTATAAACCTAAGCATTATAACAAGCTATTATGTGTTCAAATAAAAACTACACAAATATCATATATAATACCCACAGCAAGAGATCACATTTAATAAATGAATGCAGTCACAATCTTATTAGCAAAGTTAATTTTTTAAAAACATGAAAGCTTAAGTCCCCAGTGAACACACTTTAAGGGAGAACACATTTTGAGGGCACGGGCAAGTCTGAATTTCCCACATGTTGCATGCTTCCTCCTTAGTCCAATCACTGTATTTTGGTGCTCACACCTCCAATCAAGATGAGTCTCCCACACCCACAGGTGATCAGCCGTGATCTGATGGGGCCTAGTTTACAGCTCTGAAACCAACACTTGCCCCCATCACCTCCACATATTTATTTTTTGATAGTAAGTTTTCCCTGTGTTTTTAGACAAGTTTTAACTTAACAGAAAAAACGAATCCCAATGACTGGCTTTGAAATAAAAATTCAAACTGTATCTCAAGTCATTGGGTCCTAAGTGTCCTTCCTGCATGAGGCCACTGATCAGGGCATCATAAAAAGGGTCCCTGAGTAGTAACTCAGGAGAATATGTGCACGGAAGACACTGCCTATTTGCTTCCAATTCATGCATAACATGCCTAACATTTTATCAAGGGATTTCTACGATAAATGAAGGAAATTATACTTTGTCATGCTTAAATAAAAAGAAGCCCACAGACTTCCTAAGGTTACTATTTCTGGTGTTTGCACAACAGCATCCTCCCACATCCACCCACTTTCCATCCATTATTGCACGCGTACCTGTCACAGGCCAGCAGAGAGCACAGCCTGCAAACGCCCTTTGTTTTCTACTGCCCTCAACAGGAATCCTTCTACTGCCCAAGGGCTTCTAGAATTTTCCTATGAAATACAATGTCTTGTTCTGTGGACCAGTCTGGGCAGAAACGGAATGCAATTCAAAAAATGTAACTGTACTATGACAGATCTAATTATCAGCATAGGGAAGGGAATTTATATCACCAGCCCTCTTGAAGAGTTCCTTTTCATTCACTCATAACCTCAGAGGAAAGAAACAAACAAGCACGCACTAAATGGGCTTGCAGATATGTTTGCTGGGCCCTGACCTTCTTCGGCCTTTGAAACCCACAGCAAGAGAACAGAAATCTTTAAGGAAAATTGAGCTAAAATATCTAGCATTTTAGCAGAACAATTTTAAATCTTCATAACAGCTAAGGCAATTCTCTTTACTAACTTGCATTCCTTTTTAGAAACAAACTAAATATTACTTAGTTCGAACAATGGAGTTTCACCTGTATTCTATAGAACAAGGTCATCAGAACTCAATAGTAAAGTTCATTTTAAAAAAATGCATTCGGAAATGACTAAATTATACAACTTCAATCATTATGGAATAATATCGGCATTAAAAAAACCCTCCACAGACTCTGCAGTAGCTTCTGTGTGCTCTGAGTTGAGCTTGCTCTGTCTGTGGTTGCCAGCGTCTAACAGTAAACAGCCCTACTGCATTTATTGGCAATTACTGCTGAAGGTCACACATCAGCAGTGAGCCTAAATTCCAGGAAAAAAAGCTCTTATGTAACCGCCGCCTGAATGTTGGCAGGTGCCCAACCCAGCAGTTCACAGCAATGTAAAAAAGTAGGACACCTCCACCCTGGGTTGGGCGTCATGAGAACGCCCCCTGAAGGTGAAACTTAATCATTCTTGTGTTTCTCTTTCCCCCCCTCTGAATTTTACAATGTCCCCTGTCAAGCATCTTTTACCTGTAGAAGCAGCTCAAAGATGAGAAATTAAGTTAGTATGAGCAGATTGCAGCCACCCTGGGTAAGAGTGAATGTTTTTTAGCTTTTTTGTTAGACTGCAGGACAGAAAGGTCACCAACCCACCCCAGTGGCTCCAGAGCTCCTATGGTTCCAAGGAACAAGTGATTCAGTAGGGATATCTCAAATATGTAGAAATAGGCACGTCCATTGAGCTGCAGCCCACGCTTTCTCAATATACCATTCCTTTCCAAAGACATACATAGGAAAACTAGCTGGAGTCCTGTTTTGCTCACCACCGCTGCCCCAGGTTTGAGCACCTTGTCAGAATCATCTGTCTGATTAGCGTGGCACTTCACAGGTTACGGAAGTGACTCACATGATCCCCTGCTGGGGCTACTCACCTGTCATTACCTAAGCTGTTACCTGACCTCCCTGCTTAGGGGAAGTCACCGATTCCACGTTCTCATGATCTCATGGATTGCTCCTTTCTAACATTCCTCATGGTTCATAACCATCGTTTTATATCGGTGTGTACTACTGTCCATTGGCCTTACAAAACTATAAGCTCCACAAGGCAGATGCTGTGCCCACTGGAGCACCATTGTGCTCAAATCCTGCAATACAGTACCTGAAACGTAACACGCACTCAAATATTACTTGTATAAATCAGTGTTAGCGTCAGCACGTATCCATTTCAAGCCAAGATTAGGCAGATCAGGGAACTTGATGGAGTGATGGAAATATTCTGTATCTTGATTTAGGGGGTGGATATTCCGACATACATGCAGGTAAAAATTCCTCAAGCTCTGAGTAGAAGAAACACTGAGGCGAGTTGTTTCTTTCGCTCCTCCACCCCATCTGTCCCCCAAGAGCGGCCCCCACGGAAAGAGAAAATCAGGAGGTAACGATGGAGACTCTCTTCATTTGCCAAAAGACCAAAAATGATTCCTCTTCCTGGTTGTAAATAAAATTTTATTCTAGAAGGCAGCAGGGAAGGCCCCATCCCATGCACTTTTCTTGCAGGGAATCTATGACTGTCCTCATTTCACCCTGTTTTCTCAGCACACTGATGGGGATTCTAAGGGCTTTTATTCCAGCCATCCGCTGCGCATCTTTCCAGAGAGGCCAACTGGTCTTCATCACCAGAGGGCGGTGGCCATTCCTCAATTAGGCGACTGCAGGCTGCCAGACAGGCCTCACACCCTTTCAGGGGCCGTCCCACTCATGTTTAGCCTCTAGAACAATGGGTGCGAGGCCTTGCCCTACTCCTGGGCAGCAGGAACACACAGTAAGCATCTGCAGAATTCCAGCTGTGGGCTACAGGTTTCTAGGAGCAAAAAAAGGTTTCTAGGACTTAAAAAAAAAGGCTTAGCGGAGAAAGAAAACCACAGGAACTATGATGGATTCCAGAACATCATCGATGATAAAGGCCAATCAGGTATCTCAGCTGAGAAGGCCAGCTCCACCAGGATGAAGGACGGGGGACAGAGCTGGTGTCCCAGTGTCCCAGGGCTCTGACAGTTACTACGGGTAACAACGCAAAGGGGATCCACAGTTGCTTCTTCAGGGAATTTTCAAAGAATCCAAGTGCCTGCCAGAACATTCTTCTTTTATAAACAGACAGTATTCTATTTCCTAGAGTATAATTATAAACACACCTGCTCCAACTGTGGAATCTTTCCATAAGTGAGCAATAAACTCCCAGCCAGGAGACCCAAGTTCTATCTTGAGCACGCAAACACATCAACTGATTATTATGGTGCAAAACAGTATATTAATAACACTGCAGATTCTGATTAGGGATGGTTTTCCTTCCTTGACTTAATTTGTACTTAAGCAAATAGAAACTCAACCTCAGTATTTCAGGGGAAAAATTTAGAACAGTGAGGCATTTACAACCTTAGGTAGAAACAAGAGTACCATAGGATGCCAACATGCAAATTCTGCATGAGATATTTTTCTACCCAGAAGAGAGAAAGCTAAACAGAAAATGGTAAAAATCCCTGTAGACAGAACAATTAATTAAGTTGCTATATTCCCTTTTGTTTTTCTCACCTTCTAGTTATCACAGAAAGCATGGCCTCCTCACCTGTTCATGTCTTATTAATAAAAGAAAAATTTGGTACATACGGAATTAGAACAATAAGAACATCAGGCCAGAAGCCAGACCAGTCAAGGGCTAGTCCTAGTTTAGCCACTCGCTAGCTGTGTGACCTAAGCCTGGTCATTTAACCACTCTGAGCTCTATTCCTGAGGCCACAGGACCAAATTCATAACCACTCATGTAGCTTTTGGTTTCAAGTCTATAATTCCGACTCTCCTACATATATCTGAACCATTTCTGGTTAAGTATTTCTGAAATGATGGCATACTGACTAGCGTAGACAACATATTCTATTTGTTATCTCTAGCTCATCCCAAATAAGCCATTAAGTGCTCTACCGAAAGAACAGATAAGTAGACCAGAAAAGCGATTTTTCAACGTTAAATAAAATTTCAGTCTAGCGCACCAACCCATTAAATCCCCTCAGTTATATACATTAATCTCAATTCATTTTTTCTGGTACTACTTACCTAGCACGTATTGCAGCTGACAAAATATGGCAAGGAATGTTGAGAAAAAAAAATCGGAAACAAAAGATATTTAAGAAGTCCCCAAATCCCAAACAAAACAATCACTCCTCAGTCTCCAGGGTAACTCTGAGTAAGTGAAACTAATCTGATATATATGTAGAGTAGGCATTGTATGTCATTCGATTTCTGGATCTAGAGGTAGTTTTCCTAGAAAAGAAGCCAGGATTATAGTACGTTCCTAATCTTTCCGAGTGGGCCTGTAAGTGGCAAGTCTCAACTAGCACTTTGGAATTCATGATCCACTTTGAAAAATTTTATAAGAACCCTTTCACTCAATGCTTTTCAATATGTAGACCAAGAGAGCAGTGGTTTTGTTCTTTTTTTTTTCTTAACTATTTTCAAACTATACCAATGCAGATATTTATATCTCTTTGCATCAGATGCTGTATGCACAGATAAAGGGGCTCCTTGTACTAATACCAACATTGAGTTTCAGAGACATGTTAATGGCCAGCATCAACCGCAAATTCAGTTGAGATTCTAGACAGTGAATGATCGAAATCTTACTGCAGCTAAGAAAATGTTTATCTAGATGCAGATGCAATCTCCAAGGATGAATGTCACACAAACTCATGGGAAATGCTAACACAGACACGACAGACCCACTCAGTCCCAGAAGCCACCCCACACAAGGCAGACACGCAACGCTGAAGGGACTAGTGGGCAGATCACAGGACTAACTGGAGGAGGGGCATGGAGACATCACCACGGGACATTAAAAACAAAAAGAACAATGAAATTAGGACCTCAGCATTATCCAATTCATCAATGGAAATGAGCTGGAAAAGAAAAAATGGGGAGAGAAAAAGAAGGAAATATTAGGAAAGAAAATACAAGCCAGTCAAATGTTACAGACTCTGTACAATGTATTCCCATGATGACTCTTCTACCTTAAAACATTGTTACGTGGTGACCATTTTAAGAGGTTCAGGCACTTTGGGCACTGCTACAGCTCACAGTGATAGGGCAGGATGCCACCATGCTGTACTCACATGTCAGCGCTGGCCCTCGAGGTCCACGCAGCCACACGCACACAGTGCCCTATACTCACGTCTAGACAGGAAAATTTGAACTGAGCCAGGAGAGAGGGCAATTCCCCAATGCTTTTGTTTTTGTCCCCCAGAAGAGGGTGAGAGAGAGTAGAGACCAGAGTAGGATTAATTATGCTTAGGAGGAAATTCTTTCCTTAGATTTGTTTTCTAATTCAGTAGAGTGAGGAACCCAAACTACACTGAGGTTCAACTTCAGCAGGTCATAAGACCAACATATCCCAGGCCTGGTCCTGTTGATGCTCCTGATCCTGGCACTGAAGATGACTAAAGGAAATGCCATTTCCCCCTAGGATGCATTAGCGCTGACACAAGTGACAGTAATAATGTGGATTCATTAGTATTGAGTTCAAGGGGTAAATAAAAAACGAGGATATTATCACAGTTATGCTTACAGATAGAATAATCAACAGATTTGATTATGCTTTGCTAATATTTAGTTCATTTTGCAAATAAGTAGCTATCAAAAACACCAGTAGCTAGAAATGTTAATACTCTATTCACCTAGAGAGAAGAAACTTTGGTAATTAATAGAAGAACAGCGATTTGTATGAAATGAAAACCCTGGTATTACCTGAAGTCATATACTCTCTAGTACTAAAACAGCTACTACTATTCAGAAGGGAAAATAGATTTAAATAAATTCTGAGATACCCTTATACATTTAATTCCTGGCCTCTGAATTTCTTTCTAAAGCTCTTTGACTAATAATTTAAGTCAACAGCACTTAAAGAACCTACAGTAAACTAGAGTAGCCTATACATAAAATAACTACATTCCCTTTTCAAGCAGGGGCTTGAAGACTTTTGACTTATAGAGAGTTTCAAATTAAATCTTAGAGATATTTAGCTACAGAAGGTTATTTTCCTTACAACGCAGTCATGATTTAACCTGTAGATTAAAAGTAGAAAGTTCAGCAGGCACTGTACACAGACTGTGTTTGTAAAGTCCTGACATAATTTTAAAGTTTATTAACTCTGAATACACGGGACAGAAAGATACTGTAATTATCGTGCAAAATATGTATTTTACCATTATTTTGGTGATCAGTTAAAATATTTTAGTTTATATTTACCACTCTAAGAAGATATGCATCAGTGATCCTTTGCATTTTTGACCTCTAACAGTTAAAAGATTTTTTTTTTTATATTCCTCAGCAATCATGACTAAAATCTTATGATAATCTTTATCCTGCCCCTACCTTTCCTCACATATGACAGTTCTCAGATGGACATTTCTTGGGCCTGTGGACCAAGACAAGGGGACCAACTCCTTAGTCATATGTGTGTTGGATGACCTTGGGAAAATCACAACTTGTAGTCATGTGGCATCAAGTGGAGACCATCACTAATGAGGTAAAGAGTCAAACTGAGCTGAAGCATACAAGTTTGAGTTCTGCTCTCAGAGCAACCGCCCTGTGTTGTTTACATAATCATGTAACATATTGGAAACTTAAATGTTCAACCTGTAGGTAGATTTCAAAACACCCAAATGACGTCAGTCTGTTCTCTGATGACGCAGAAATGAAGAGTGAGGCCTCTGGAATTGGACTATCTGCCCGGTTTTGAATTCCTGGCTCCCTTGTTATTAGCTATGTGACCCCAGGCAAATTTCTGAAGTTGAGTCTGTATCTTCTCCCTTGTGTAGGAAATAGTTAATAACTATAGTACTATCTATCTCTGAGCCAATCTGAGATAAGGTAGGGAATGTGCTTAGGATAGTGAGTGGCATGTAAGGAGAGATCAATAAATGTCAATATTGTTACTTATGACGTACTCCAGAAAACCAGTGGCTATGTATGACATTTAAAAAGTGTAGGTCAGTCTTACAGCAATTCTGTTCTGTTTTAGTCTATTTGGTAACATGGGTGACAGTTTTCAACGGCCTTTCTTTTTTTCCAGGCAAGTAGACCTGTACAAGCAGATTAACGTTTTTTAATAAGATAATAAAGAATGATGCCAACTTTGTTTTTTATCTGTGACCTTGACTAAGTTCTAAAGTTAAATGAGAGTAGACATGAATATAGGTATTTAAGTCTGATCACCTTTAGGATTACAGCTTAGAAAAAAAGACAAGAAAACTTAACTTATACACAGCAGAGACCAGCTGGGGTTGGGGGACAGACACTGCACTGGGATTCAGGAAACCTGGACTCTAGGCTTGACCCTGTGCCAGACTTTGCCCATGACCTTGGGCAATCATCTGACCCTCATGTGCATGGGAAGGATGAGATGCGGCAATGTCAGGCCCCCTCCAGATTTGATGCTATGGCTCTGAAGACTCAGGAGAGGACAGGGAGGTAGAACCCTCCTGGACATTCCCAGGAAGGCATTAGTCATGAGACAGCTTCCACGTAAGAGGCAACCAATAGGAAAATTGGAATGGAGGAGGGAAACAGCCTTCACACTCACCCTGGTGTCCTCAGCACCCATGCCAAAGAATACATCATTCATGTTATCAACTAATGCCAACTGGTTTGAGAAAGGTTAGTTCTTTGGCTCTATTCGATGTCTACCCTTGAAAAAGCTGGCCTGCTTCTTTAGTCAAATGGGGACAGTCGGCAAACCATCAACAGCATCTTCAAAAAGCTTTAATGAAACAAAGACAAGACTAGGTACTAGGCTGGAAGAAAAAAAAAACTTCAGCATGCCTCTCTTTTTCCCTCTCACTCTCTGTCTCTTGAGGTTCAATGACAAGGGTTAAGTAGCATTTTCCAACAGTCAAGGCATCAGGCTGGAAGCACTTCAAGAACATGCTGTAGGTTTTGGAGCTGCTGACTAATTTGGGTTTCTAGAATGTCTTCCTCAGTTTCATGGCATTTCCCACACTGACCTATAGTATTTTCACTTTCATGAAGGGGAATGATGGCCCCAGCCAGACTGGAAAGACATATTATCTTCCCTCCAAGCCTCTCTGCTTAATTTCACCACCAGCTGAAAAGGGATTTGAGTCAAGCCCAAGAACCTCTGATGATTTACTCTTTCACAGGGATCTCCTTCGAGGGTCCTCTGAACCCCAGGCCCTGTCATTCTCCATGAGCTTTATACTAGGCAACATTATGACATTTCCAATGTGGCATCTTCCTGGTCTGGGATGTTCTCCCAGTTGGCACTAATGGGTGGGGCAGGAAACAAGGCAACACACCTTCCACGTGGCCGTGAAGACCCTAACACACCTGTCTGCCATACAACAGAGGCTCAGGAAACTCTGAGACAGTATTTCTATTTCCCATGTCATAAAAAGACAACTGCAGAAAACTGCTTGTATAATCACAACTTACAAAATTCACGAGAATAAAGACCCCAAAGTTTAAATATCTAAGTTATACAAAGGAACAGACAGGCCAAGGAAGAGAAAATTGTGGTTTTCATATTTGAAAAATCAAGTTCTATGCCCACAGATGCAAGTACATTCACTGTGCTGGTTCAGTCCTGCCCCTTTGGTAGATTTGACCTTATTATAGCAAATGAATTTCTGTAACCAGAAACGTATTTTACAAACATTTCTAAAAGCTCACTTTACTGAAGATCTTATGAAATAAATGGTTATTACTTATATGTCTGTTAAGTGTATTTTCGGTCATCAGCCTTTCTATTTTTTTCTTAAAGAGCAAAACTTCCCCAGGTGCCTATATGAATAGATCATCCCTCCACTTCTCACCTTGCCAGGGTTCTTCACTTCTATTGTTCGTATTTATAAACTCTTCTCCAACAGTTTCCTATGCAAAATTCCTACTGAGTTACAGAAACCTATTTTATAATTAGTCAACATTTGTTCACCTCTTAATTTATATATTTCTAAAACACAGAATGGCATTTAAAAATCTTGTGATGTGGGGATAATGGAGGATTGTACACTGCAATAAGGATTGTATACTTTTATGTTTTCTTATCCAAGGATTCTTACTTGTTATACTGCTCTAATACCCATGAGACATAGTACTTAGGTTAGAAAGCAAAATTCCTGCAGACTTTCATACTTGTGTCAATCTAGTTGTCACCATCCATTCTGACAAGGAAGGCTGTGATTTAATTATCAAAGCTTCTTCCCAGAGCTGAAAAAACAAGTACTGGGTATTTTGATTAAGGAGTGGTATTCGTATATTTATCTACTCAGATATTGTTGCTAAAAGTGGCCAGTAGACAATTAGTGAATGTTATCACCTTCAAATTAAAATGGGTGAGATTTAAACTCATGTCCATGATTTTTTGCTGGGGGCTGAAAGGAGAGGCGAGGGGATTGTTTTTGTTCTACTTTGCCTAACATCAGAGGTACGAGGAATGGTCTCACCACATGCTACCTCACTGTATATACTGAGAACTATTATCAGGTCACAGGGATCATCCATTTCACAATCTTCATCAGAAATGGTGACATATCTGCCTGCCTTAATGCCAGTTAGAACTGGAGGGACTTTCTTGATGCACTGGAAGGATTGTGCAACACCTTATCCAAAAGAAGCAAGAAAGTCCACAGGTATGCTTATTTGGAACCCGAAATGCAGGAATGCGCATTTTGACACACAAGAGGCATTTACTTTTCACTGGGAATTTAAACAGATGAAAAATCTTGTTATTACTACTTCTCTGACATTATATTATGTGGGCAGGAAGCCTGTTAAGAGACCAATGAGCATATAGACTTTTAAAGGGAGTAGTCATATGACTTAACTACCTTTAGGGGCAGGGTAAACAACTTAACAATTAAAGTTAACCCCTCAGTCAGTAATGCCTGAAGGACAGTGGGTCTTTAAACACCACCCCGTTCAATTGAATAGTAAAAACATGGTTTTAACTTGAAAACAAAACACAGTACCTTTTCTCCATAGCCTCTATCTTTGGTCATCATTTCCCTGAGGGTCTGTAGGACTTTAATGCAGAGTTTCTCTTCATTTTCCTCTAGCAGCTGTTTAGTATGTTTTATTAACCTGAATGGGCGGGGGGGGGGGGTGGACACAGATTACATCCCTGGAACAATCTTTTAATTAAAAACACTTCACAAGCAATTTATTGTAACTAGTCACAGTTAACAAACAAATATTTATTTAGGGTTCCCGGTTAAAACACACTTCAGGGCATTCCCTGCACTGGGAACAGCCTGTTAGCGACTGTGTCTCAATAGTGACACCTGCTGGTTGGTAACAGCAAACAGGCTCACTAGGCAGGAGTTGCCACATATAATGGAGAGATTATCTGGGGAGGAGAAAGGAGACAGAGGTCCACTCAAACCCGCTTGGTTTTAAAGTGTGGCTATTTATCCACTGAGGATTGCCAGTAAAATGGCTAAAATATGCCAACAGTGTTTTTAAAAACCGCACACACTGTTGGTTGGGGCCAGCACACACTGCTCCCTTATCCGTGGGCTTGTCCTTAGGGAGAAAATAAGAAACTGACAGGCAGAGCCCAGTTTCAACTGGGCAACTAACCTTAGGGCAAAAATCTAATAGAGATTTCTAGTGATGGAACCACTTATTTCTTTTGGATTATGGCCCCAAGGCATAAACTAAGCAACTACAAAATTGTTACAAAAAGCTCACAGAGGGTCAAAGATTGGGTTGAAGCATCATGACTTTTTAATGTCTGTATGCACCACAGCACATGGTAGGTGCTCTGTGAATATCTGTTGAATGGAAAACAAATGAATGGGCATGCAATCCAAATGATAAATTCTCACCGAAAAACAAAACAAAAACCAAACCAAAATGGTGTCAATAAATCGGATTTAATAGATAAACTTACTCTGGACTCTAGCACATGACCTTGCATTCATCAAAGTTAAAAACCAGGACAACGTCTCCTTCTTCAGGAACAAATGCTTTGTCTGGTCATCAAGGTTCTGGCAACTGACCACCCCAGAGAGAGAGGCCGCTTACTTGCAAATGAAACCGCCACTTTCGCACTTTCTTCTGGCATCTGTGTTCTCCGGGAAAAGTAGCTCAGGTCTGTGGAGAACATCAACGAGCACAGACAACTCCGCCTGCACCAGGGGCCTGAGGCGGTCCTCCAGCGCGGAGACGATGTCCTGGAACAGAGGTACAGCCTTGGTCAACAGCTCGGGCACACACCGACCACGGCAGGAGAAGAACACGGATTCCTGCCCTATGACGCACAGGCTAGGCCAGGTTAGAGTAGCTTTAGTACTGTCTGGCTTTTATCTCAAGCGATTAGACACTGCCCAAGGGTTACCTGAAGCACTAGCCCCTGATGCAGAAACCAAAACAAACACAAGTCGACATTCCCACCACCCCTTCTTTTGAGATGGCCTTATGCTACTCAAGAGGTCATTCCATATTATTTAAAATTTGATGCAAAAAATACACTTAACATGGAAAGATGTCTACAATATGAGTATAAAAATGGTCAAACAATAGTATGGATTCTATGATCCTATTTTTATAAGCAACATCGATATCTAAAGGATAGACATCAAATATTATTAAAACATCACTTTTGTTTTTATCTGGGTGGTGGGATATAGGTGATTCTAATTTTCTTCTATATAGCAATACTTGTCAATGTTGTCTAGTTGTTTTCAATGAGCATGAACTATTCACATGATAAAAAGTCATACAAACATGAGAACACAAATGAATGAACATGCTGTATTAACATGCTAAATACATGTACCCTGATAGCATGATGGTCTTCAAATGCAAAACACATAGCTGTAGGAAAGGAAAACAGAGAGAAGTTGAAAGAGCAGCAAAACCAACACAACAAACACCATTTAAAGGCAAATGATAGAAAACAGATGAGAAATTATCTTCAAAAGATGCTAAAGCCTGCTCTCTGGCTTGATGACTCAAAACCTGACCAGGGGCATGCTGGCTAAAACAGGGGCCCCAAACACAGGACTTCGGCTAATACAGGAGGGCCTGCATAACCAAGGATATCTGCATATGAATACCATTCAAATCCTATTCACCTCAACTGGAGACCCAGTTAGGGTCCAGAAAGAACTGATTATTCTTTTATCCAGAATACACGAAAGCTAAACCACACGAAGATAAGTCAATATTATATTTAAAGAATATACGGGTGATAATTGTAACTACTCAATAATGTCTAGGATGCATAAAGAATGCATGAATGAATCAAATGATTTCTTTAGGGGGGTGTAATTTTATCAACAAAATGGTGATATTGTGCATTGTAACATCTCTTAATTCGTGCTGATTCTCACAGCCTTAGACAAAAAACAGGGTCATTTTGCTAAAATTCTCTGAAGGTCTTATCGGTTTCCACTTTGGAAACACCCCATCAATATTCTCTTTTTCAATAGTTACTGGACCTAACTCTGGCAAATCTTTATCTACAGCATCTGCATGCGACTGAAGTCATTTTTTAACATTGTGTTCACATATTTCATGAAATCCTGCATCTTTTGCAAGGTTTGAACTTCACATTGCAATTGATTTGCATTGTATTGTCAAATGTACAGCAACCAGGGAGACACCAACAAAGATGGCAAAGCGATGGGTAGGGAAGATGCTAGTGTTAAGCAAGGGGGATGTCTAAATGGGGATTAATTACGTAAGTGGTCGGTTTGTGAGTCAATTTCTTACACTGCCTTTTGCTGTACTACACAATCTCACCACTGCAAGGATTCAGACAATAAATGCTTGGACAATGAGGATCCCTTTTAGGCCACTGGCCAAGTCTTTATAACAATATTACCTATCTATGTATTTCCTTTTATTTCCTAAAAATATGCACAATAAATCTAACAAGAGCCCAAGAAATGATGCCTTTGATTGCAGATAATTTCTTTAGTTTGAGCAGGCAAGAAAACATCATGTGTTCCTATGGTTATATGTCTAGGGGGCATCCCTGCCCTTTCTAAAAGCACCGTGGGCTCAGGAAATACTTCATCAGGAGTCAAGACCAGTTCTGACCTGACAAAGCCTGAAATTCTTAACCCAACCCATGAAGCCCTGCTAATATCCCCAGCTCCATGAGCCCCAGCCATACCACCCTTCCTATGGTCTTTGGATGAACTATCTTTTCTGTGTTACAGTCTTTTTTTTTTTTTCAGTTTTTGGCCAGGGCTGGGTTTGAACCCACCACCTCTGGTACATGGGGCCGGCACCCTACTCCTTTAAGCCACGGGTGCTGCCCTCTGTGTTATGGTCTTTACATATGCTGTTTCTCTCACTTTCGCTCTTTAACTTCTGTGGTTCCTTCTAATCTTAGTTCAATGTTACTTTCTCAGCAAAGCCTTCCTTGACTCTCACATCCCTAACCCCAGGCAAGATGAGGCTCCTCATCAGAATCTTCCAAGCATGGCCAGCCGTGCATGGTGGCTCATGCCTGTAATCCCAGCACTCTGGGAGGTCAAGGCAGGTGGATTGCCTGAGCTCATGAGTTCGAGACCAGCTGGAGCCAGAGCAAGATCACATCTCCAAAAATACCTGGGCATTGTGGCGGGTGCCTGTACTGCCAGCTACTTAGAAGGCTGAGGCAAGGAATTGCTTAAGCCCAAGAGTTTTGCTTAAGCCCAAGAGTTTGAGATTGCTGTGAGCTATGATACCATGGCACTCTACTGAGGGTGACAAAGACTCTGTCTTTAAAAAATAAAAATAAAAAAAAAAAATATATATATATATATATAATCTTGCAAGCACTACTCACTTCTCTGTAACATTTGTCCTTCTCATCATTTTATGCTTAAAAGTATTGTCCCTCTCCCCTCCAAAACTTGAGACGCAATGAAGACAAAGATCATTTCTGGTTTTGCTTATCATTCTATCCCCAATCCTAGCATGAGGCTGATGAATGAATCAGTGGTTAAGTTATGTAACCATATAGAGAGTTCGCACTTTACCTAGATGATATAATTATTACGGTCATAGTTGTAACAACAACAATAGTGATAATAATTATAACAGTACATCTCAACTATTTGCTACATGCCAAGAACTGTTCTAGGTACTGTTAAGTGTATTGTATTTTCCATACATGGCCACTGCAATATATCCTATTCCATACACTCTCTTCACAATGTGACACTGACATTCCTCTTATCAAATGCTGGTCTAGATTCCCTCCCCCTGAACTTGAGTGGACCTTTGAGACTACCTTGACCAAAGTACAGAAGAAGTGATGCTAGGTGACATCCAAAGCTAGATCATAAAGACAACAAAGCTTTCACTTGTCTCTCTAGAAAGGCTCCTCTTGGGACCTGGCCGCCATGTTGTAAGGAAGCCCAGGCCACATGAGGAGGCCTCATGTAGATGTGTTAGTCAAAAACTCCTTCTGAGGTCCTATGTGACATCCAGTGTCAACTGCTATACATGTGAGTAAGCAAGGTGTCAAGAAGAGTCTAACTATAGTCCCCATCTGACCATAATTTCATTAAAGAACCTGAGCAAAAGAACACCTTCCTGAGCCAAGTCAACCCCTAGAACAGTAAAAGAGAATAAAGTGAAGTTGTTGTGATGTGTTTCAGAAGACAGAGATAACTGGAATCTGTTATTAACTCTCTTAAATCCTCATATCAACCCCATGAGGTACTACTTTACAAATTAGGAAACTGCAACACAGGGAAGTTAAGTAACTTTCCCAGCATTACACAATTTCTAAGTATCAGAGCCATGATTTTAACTCAGGCACTAGCCTAACACTATACTCTTAACCACTATGCTGTGCTTATCCAAAGAATCCCCGGGAGGTTATGCTTCTCTTCGCTGTCCTAGCAAGGCCTAGGAGAGCCCCGTGGAGTTCTCTGATTCTGGCTCTAGGCCTATGTCAGTGTCAGTGTCAGTGTCACATTGTGAAGAAAGTGTATGGAATAGGATATATTGCAGTGGCTATGTATGGAAAATACAGTACACTTAACAGTACCTAGAACAGTTCTTGCCATGTAGCAAATAGTTGAGATGTACTGTTATAATTATTATCACTATTGTTGTTGTTACAACTATGACCGTACCAAACTGTGGTCCATGCACTCCCTGAGAGAATCATTTCAGGAGGTTGTTAAAACAAGATAATAATGTTAAGATGTATGTTAAAGTTTTTAACATCTATCTAATACCTGATACCCTCCCCTTATCAAAAGGAGAGCAGATCTCTCCATAGGTGCTAAGAAAAAAAAGAATATAGCCTAGCTAGATTTGCATATTTTTATTTTCATCTGACTCATTCTGATAGAACATGCTTCTCTCAGGTATTACTACACTTGTTTATCTGCTAATTCAAGAGATTAAATATCCCAGAGCAATGGAAACAATGGAACTTTTGTGGCTTTATTCTAAGTATCCTCTTGTAATACTTAATATTCTTTCCCTAATAAAAGTAGAGTCCCCATTCTTCACAAAGTCATCTGTAAATCTATGACCAACCTTAGAGACCATCACTTTGTCAGGAACTTTTTCTTCCTAGAAGCTTACCTTCTTGACCCTACATACATTGTAGCATCTGACTTTTCATCACCAACCTGATATCTCCCTATGGCCCACTGTGAATGTTCTTGGGCTCAAGGACACACTACTTTTTGTGAGAACAACCTGAGGCACCACTCCTCTCAGCATCCGACATTACCTGCAATCTCTCAATGATATTCCGGTAGTCTCTGGAAGCTGCCAAAACAGAGTCTCTGCGAGCAGCATTGCGGGCTGACAGCCGCCAGTTCATGGCTGTTTTTTGCACAATATTGTGGGACTTCAGAAAGAGGTTGTTGACTTGGCTGTCCAGGTCCACAGGAATGGCAATGGCCCGGCTCTTGGCTATACAGGAGAAAGATGACTCATAAAACTACAGCTTTTATTGTAGAGAGATGAACTTCACTCCCCATCCCCACCATGCAGACTCTTCCACCCTCATAATGTGCTCACTTGGGTGGTATCACATGTGAAGACTGAGGAGCTTGACTCCATTCTAACAACTGTCAGGTTAAGGTTTCCCAGTGTGAATTCTAGGGGACAGGAGGTCTGAGGAATGTTAAAATGCTCTGAGGTCACAAAGTTTGGGTAAGCCAGTGTTAAGGTTCAATGAGTTTCCTCAATGAATGGCTTCTTAGGGTTGCTGATAAGTTCATGTTTTTTAAGAATTATCAAGACAAGGAATTTATTTGGCTAATGAGCTATTTTTCTAAAAATTCTTTCTCAAGTTTGTTATTTTATATAGCAATCTACACCATACTGACTTGAGCCAAACAAAACATAAAACATAGCATTTATAATGACAGAAGCTAGTCTTTCCATATAGGCTCTTCTTTATCCTTTAAAAAACAATAACCATGAGAAAAACATCAGTCAAACCCACAATGCAGACATTCTACAGGACACCTGGCCAGACTGTCAAGGCCACTGGAATAAGCAAGGACTGAGGAAGTAAGTGCCGTGTGGTAGCCTTGGCTAGATCCCGGGTCAGAAAAAGGTCTTTAGTGGAAAAACTGGTGAAATCTGAATGAAGTCTGGAGTTCAGATAACATCAGCGTGCCAAGGTGAGTTTCCTAAGTTTTAGCAAAGATGCTGATGACAGGAGAACTAGGATGGGGGATCTGTGGGAACTCTCTGTATTGTCTTTGCAACTTTCCTATGTACATGAAATCTTTAAAAGGAAGATAACTAAGACTGATAATTCTTTTCTCCACATGGAAAAACCTCCACAAAACAACTGTCTTCAGTGCTGTCTTCAATGCTTTAAAACACTACAGGCAGAAAAGGTGTCCTGGCATCTGTGTCTAACTGTAAAACAACTCCAGTATCCTGGAAGGGGAATCTGAGAAGCAGGCACTGAAATCCCAATTAAAAAAAAAAAGTTTAGAGAAAGGAACCATCAGCCATCCCAGAGCTTCCTAATAGTTTAATACAGAAAGGGGGAAATTTAAGTAAAAAATACAAATAGAAAAATTAAAAAGCAAGACGCAGAGGATGTACTCTTGTCAGCTAGAAACTCTTCTGCCTTGGATACCCTATTTCAAACTAAACAACAAACTCAGTGGACCTTGGACATGGTTTTCACCAGGAAGGGGTAATTCCCCAAGGGACATAGAAGTGAGTTCTGAGAGTTAATGGGCCGTGCTGTTTTCATGCCCTAGCAGTTAACCAACATCAACTCTCTTTTTTCTTATTCCTGCCAAGACAACTGAAAGATTTCACCCCTCTACTAAGTGCTGCGCTGCTAGTCAAGTCAGAGACTTGCTTCAGTTTTAACCAATAACTAACTTCCCTGGCAAGGACTCTCTTGTATGTTTCCTTTGGTTTCAATAAGCACGTTCTGTAAGGTGACCGATTGTGTATGGATAAAGTAAGGGGTTCTCTGGGATCCCCAGGCAGGGTCCTGTTTCTGAGATACCATAACCTGTATACATTGCCATAGCCTAAAATCTCCCAGTGTGAAAATACTGCCATACAAATATACATACAGAAAGACACCCGCACACACGGGAGTAAAGGAAATCAGGCATGAAGTTCTAATAAATACAATCTATTCTTGCAAGGAAGTCACTAAATGGTGTTAGAACCACAGCTATGGCTTAGTGCCCTAGCACAGTGGATACGGCGCCAGCCACATGCACCGAGGCTGGTGGGTTTGAACCCAGCCCGGGCCAGCTACACAATGACAACTGTAACAAAAAATAGTCAGGCGTTGTGGCAGGTGCCTGTAGTCCCAGCTACTTGGGAGGCTAAGGTAAGAGAACCAAGGGTGACATAGTAAGACTCTTGTCTCAAAAAAAAAAAAAAAAAAAAAGAACCACAGCTGTCTCAATCTGCAGGTTACTGCCTGTAGGGATCTAAACAGCTACTGCAGGCAGGTTACTAGGAGGCTCAGCCCTTTGCATTTATAGAAGTCAGAGAACAGGAAAAACAGAGTCTGATAAAGTCAGTGTGAAGGGAGAAGTAACTGTCCTAACTTCCTTTCCAAGCCGCCCATGAGAGGTGAGACATAAGGAGAAGTGAGGAGGGAACAGAAAACCACTTCTCAAGGGGCACAGGGAGCAGTGCACCTTTTGAGAAATGGTGTGCCTTGGGATGAGACAGGTACTTTGAAGGAAGAAAAGAGTTTCCATAAGGTCAAATACATTTGCTGGACAAAAGAAATTAGTTCCTTGAGTGGGGGACATCCCAGAACCTTGAATAAGTTTGTGTGTACTGTGACTTTACAAGAGCTGCCTGATGTAACCATGGAATCTTGTTTTTCAAGGCCTGTCTTACTTTGCGATGCATTGGCTCTTTGGGAGATGCTGGCTTGGGAGAAATAATAAAAAAGATGTTGAGGAATCAAGACCACCTTTGTTCCAGGTCTGGCCCTGCAAAATTGTTCCAGGTCTGGCTCTGCAAAATCCCGTCTGTGTCACCTTAGAACAGCTCTAACAAGTGCACAACATAGGTAGCCTTTCCTATGTTAGGTGACCCATTTTCACCACGTTCTATCCAAAGTGACTTGATATCTTACCTACATCAGACAGCACCCGAATGCAGCTCTCCACGGAGGCTTTTTGACTTGGCATTAACCAGTTGCAGTGGTAAACCCTGAACACGCCCTGCAGGAGCTGCACAAAGACAGGCTGGCGAGTCTGCAAGAAACAGAGGCCAAGAGATAGAGAGGTGGAAAGGAGGCTTTCATTTGTAGACTACTGGTGATCTCAAAGGAGATAGGCACTGCCTTGCTGGATTCTTGAAGGTTCCTAGCCAAGAGAGAAAATGTCAGCTGCATTGTAAGGCTATGCATAAATTTGATGTTGTCTAAGTTTGCTCACAAGAAGGAGCAGTGGACTTGAAGACCGAAGACCAGCGTTCTTGTCCAGTTACCAACTAGCTGCATGATTTTACGACAAAGTACTTCATTTCTTTGAGCTTTAGCTTTGTCCCATATGTGAACTAAGGGGATTGAGGTTTCCCTTCAGACATTACATACAGTGAGTAGACTACCCCCATTACTTTTAGTCAGCAAAAACAAGCTGCTAAGTAGATCTCCACTAGAATGCCACTTCTTTATTTCTGGCAACATCTTCATTGACAGACAAGAGAATTCTGTTAGTTATTCCATGTAAATATTCATTCATTATAGACAAGTAATTAGAAGCTAACTGTGTGGGAAGATTTATTCCTTTTTATGAATGTATAAATTTGTACCCATTTTAAAGTAAGAGACTGCAAACATCCACTTAATCAATTTGAAGCTGACTTTTCTGAGTGCATTAAAAGACTATAATTTTGATCTCCATCCAAAGGGTAGCAGCGGACCTGCAAGGCAAAAGCGGCTTTTTATGGTGAGCTCTTGCATCAGCCTCTGGTTTAGGGGAAGACAACTTGCACGGTCCCTCCAAAAACTGGTGAGAGTTAACAAAAGTATTGGAAAACTCTAAAGAGGTTTCTGAGATCAGATTAAAAACAATGGAAAAGTATTGGGGCTGGGGGTGGGGATATTTTAATTAAAAATTCAGAACTCCTCCTATCAGCATTGTTCAGATAACTTCCATTTATTAAATGATACTATGTACCAGAAACTTCACCTACAACCTCAGGAACAATTCTGTGACTTTCACATTGTGAAGATAAACAAAAGCTCAAGGAGGATAAAGTATCTAAAAGAAAAAAAAGAGGTGCAAAGCAGCTAGTCAACTGCAGGGCTCTCTGAGGCCAAAACTCCATCTCTTTCCACTGAGTTCACCTGGGAGCCGGAATCTCACTGCCTTCTTCAGGAAGCACTTCCTGCCCTAGTCCTCACAGCCCTCCAAGGTAGTAAACAGTGTCAGAAGCATAGGGAGCCTGAGAAATTAGCCAGAAAAACCTAACAGTTAGGTTCCTGAGTCCTGTAGCTGCTTGTTAGCTCCTGAGCTGGCTCAAAGGGGCCAAGCACTTGCTCCGTGCCAGGTCCGGTGTGAAGTGCTGCCTATGTCTCTCACTGAGCCCCTGCCACCATCACTCTGCCAAGAAAACAGTGGCATCATCACCAGCTCTACTGGCCAGCAAGCGCTGGATTTAGAATGGGAACCCAAGAGCCTAATTCAAAGAAAAAAGCATCTCTTGGACCGAATTTATTCAACTGAATCAAAATACACTGAACAATCTACTCTGCTTCCATCTGACACCTGGACATACAAAAAATGATTAAATGGGTAGGAGCAGCTCTCTCCTAATCATCCATTCAGTGAGCAATCTGGCATCATCAGCTCACTCAACCTCTTGGGCAAAAGGACACAGAAGCTCATCACCCTCTTCATACAACTTTCTCTCTTCTTCATTCCTGAGGTTTGACTATCTTCTGAGTCCTGCCTGCATGGCCAGGGCACCATTTCATTTTCTGGGCTAAGACTTCAATTAGTGACTGTTTCTCTCTGGTCTCAACTATTCTCCTGAGTCTCGTTTATTCATTTGCTCACTCAACAAATTAGCAACTCAGTGGCAGTCACAATGCCAGGTGCAAGGGATAGGACAGCACACGAGATGACCGTGCACAGAAGGCATAACTTTGTCCTCAGGCAGCTCACAGCCTGGCAGGAATAGCACAGGACACCATTTACTAAGCACCTACTACGTGCTGCGTATTGTGCTGCCTGTTTCATAAACATTATATCGAATTCTTACAACAACCTGGAAGTTTGACCTTTTATCTCATCTGACATATGAGAAAAGAAGTTCTGAAGTTCACTAACCTACCCAAGTTCACAGAGCTGGTAAAGGGAAAAATGGATTTAACCCAACTCGGCACTGTTTTAAAGCCTCCAGAATCCTTTCTTCCTCTGTGGACCCCCCCCCCTCTCTCTGCCTCTTGGACATTCCACTGACACTTTAAACACAATACAGCAAGAACCATGTTTACCAGTTTCCTCCCTCACAAATGAAGGGAGGATAGAGGAGGGAAGGAAGGAAGAATCTAGGTGGATAAGATGCCTTTTAACATTAACAAAAAAGACTATGAGAACATCAAAAATGGTATTGGTTGACAATAAATATCCCAGAAATCCATAGACCATCTCTTGAAAAAGAAACTAGACTTTGTAGTCTACATATAAGTGGCCTGGACCTTGCTAGGTACTGACAACATTTACATTGATGATTTACTTCTTACAAGTATGTGTTTAGGGTTTCCCAACTAATTTGACTGATTGACATGGTTTTGCAATCATGTTTCATGGTTAATTGGGGAAGAGGCATTGCCATGGAAATTATTACTCTAGATCATAAGAGAATAAAGTCCGACTTTACTAACCAAAGCAGCTTTCCTGGATAGTTCCTGGTATAAAAGTACTTGGTAAGGAGCAAGTGCCTGTAACTCACAAGCTCAGGATCTAATAAACTCCTGTCTACCAATTACTTAGGAAGTATATTCAGACACTCTGAAGGCAGCATCGTAACTGTATGATATTTTATTAATATTTAACTGCTGGATTTTACATTTATCTCTAAACTAATAGAAAATTATCATCAGTCCTTCACCAAAAATTTCATAATCAAGTTTTAGAGTCAGATAGAATAGTGTCAAAATCAGTTTTGCCACTTAATAGCGTGACTATGGCTGGTGTGGTAATTAAATCCTCTAGGCTGAGCATATTCAACTTCAGAATAGGATAATACCATTTGTCTCATAAGCTATTCTAAGCTTCTATGACCTTTTTTTACATAGTTACTAGAATACAGCAGTATCTAAAAAAATACTGAGTATTATATTGCCCATGCATCACTCCTCCCTTGGAGAGTTTACATTTACTTTAATTATTTGTCTGCAATCCAGCTACTTTGGGGATCAGCCCCAGGACAGCCTCTAGGGCTTTCCACAATAAGGACAGCTAATATTTCTCTTCTGCCCACTGGAGACCCAGCCTTGCTTTCATTCTACAGCCTGTATAAATAAATGGGCCTATGGTAAGACCACCACAGCAACAGACCTAGGCATCAGTCGTAAAAAGAAGAGTGATTTTTTTCAGATCTATGGATCTAAGACTTTGATGTAGTGAGTCTACTGAGAATGGTTGTGCAGAGTCACAGGGCTGGGCGCTGACTGAGGTGCTGAGCAGAGTCTCTATGAATGGTGCCAGGAAGCAGAGCAGTGGAACAGTCCTTCCGTCACGGCCAAACCTTCTTATTCCAGCCACATGGCACTTCTGATGGACTCTAAGTGCACAATCCCAGTTACAAGGGAGATTTCCAGGTGTTTTTGATTTTGAGAAAAATGTTAATAATATGCTAACACCTATTCAGACCATCTCTCTAGGATTGGGGGGGGACAGATGGAGAAGATTGAAGGTAGGGAAAAAAAAAAACGAAAAGTATTTTAAGGACAAAGTCAACAACAGATAGAACCATCCAGTATAAGAAAACATCCTCAGGTACTTCTTTACCCAAGAGATCCCATAAAAGCTGTCCTACTCCAAGAGAAAAGCTTCTTTTATTAACACTTTGCAGAGCAGCTCCCGGACAGCTCCTTACTCCCAAATTAGCAGCAGGCTCAACCACAAAAGGTCGGCTGTGACTATCCTACTCTAAGCCGGCATTTCTCACCTGCAAAGTCGTACTCTGGTCTGAGAAGGGAGAGCTGAAGAAGGTAGTAACAATACTCATGACAATTTCAGTAACGTACTTCTCCAAAATCGAGTCTGCATGTTTCCTGTCACTTGTGTTGTTACAGGCCTGGAAGACAATCGGGAGTTTGAAAGATTATTCTAAAACCTATTACCAAAATATTAAGAAATCTGAGACCCCCTTCTTGCTGATCACCCTTAATGATGAAAAATAAAGGCCTGTAGGTCAATATTTCTCCCCTTAAGAAATGATAGTAATAAAAAATAAATCCTGAAAAAAGAAAAGCAGAGCAGCATGAGATAACATGGTGTAGAATCACAAAACATTACAATTGCTAGAGGACCAACCAGGCCATTGCAACTTCCTACCCATATCTGGTAGAGCTAACACCCCACAGGGAAGTAAGAGGCATAGTGACCAGAGGGGCCTTAAATTTGCCCTGAAAGCTAATTGCCCTCCTGTGTAAGCCTTTCTTCTACTCTAGGCCATGGTTTCCTAATCCAACTGAGGTCCAGTGTGCATGACCATCTTTAACCCTACAACACTCTTCCATTCAATAAAAATTTTACAGATATGTAACATTGCTCAAAATAGCAGGACACAGCTTGGAATAACTGAGTACACAGGTCTCGGGGTGAGGAGATATCTTAGATTTCATCTTATGCACTTAATTTTACTGCTTGTTAGAATAAAATTAGGCATGTATCGAGTTAAAAAACAGAAGTTTTAAAATCAGGAGAGTTTTTTTTTGTTATGTTAGGTTGTTTGTTTTAAGAGAGAGGGTTTTGCTCTGTTGTTCAGGCTGGAATGCAGTAGCACACTCATAGCTTACTGCAGGCCTGAATCCCTGGGCTAAAGTATTCCTCTTGCTTCAGCCTCCCAAGTATCTAGAATTATAGTCATGTGCCACTGCACCTGGCTAATTTTTTAAATTTTTTTGTAAAGATAAGAGTCTCACTATACTGCCCAGGCTGATCTCAAACTCGGCCTCAAGAGAACTTCCTGTCTCATCCTCCCAAAGGACTGGGATTACAGGCATGAAACTGCTCCTGCCCCCTTAAAATCAGGTTTAATTACAAAATCCATCAATTCTATAACTTGAAATATAAAACTCCTTATACTAAAGAAAACGAAGGATTAAAAAAATCAAGTTTTACCAAGAGATGTTCATGTTCTGACCTTAACACTAGGCAGTTTGAGAATATACTCAAATAACTGATTTCACAGCATTTAACACTAGGCAGTTTGAGAACATACTCAAATAACTGATTTCACAGCATTTCTGAACAATTCAATGCAGGGTTCACAGCAAAGTAAGGGCTGGTGACTGCTTTTGTAAATAAAGTTTTATTGTAACACAGTCATGCAAGTTTGCCACGTCTGTTTCATGTTGCATTTGCAGAATTCAGTAGTCGTAACAGAAATAACCCACAAAAGTGAACATATCTACAATCTGTTTTTTTATAGAAAACTTCACAGACCCTTGATTTAAAGAAACAAAGCAGACCTCTCATTCCAAGCTAAAACTCAACTACCAGGATTCAAAGACCAGGAGGAATTTTAGAGTTTTTTAAAAGTACATGTCTGTGACACCAAGAACTGAATATTATTAATAATAATCCTCCCATAGAAGGAAAGTAAATTCTTAAAGGATTCTTGCCTCATACTGGTAATTATACAACCAAGCACAATATACCACATTCTAGGATTCTACAGTGTACCTTGTCCTTTCTTTTTAACATCAAAATGTTTCTGTATTTGCAATGTATCTTACAATTATTCTCTGAAAAAAATATTTTTATCTACTCCACTTCCCAGCTTCACCACCACATAACTCATAATAAATTCATGCTGTGCTCTGTTATGTGGTATTCTTGTGGCTTCAGAGTGAATATTAAGCTCGGTGCAAAAGCAAAGCAAGTGTCTTGAGGAACCCTCTGAGTGTAGGTGAGGAAAGCAATGAATAGGGGGTGAAGTGCTCTGCAGAGTCCTCTCCTCTAGATTGAAAGAAGGAAATGCTCAAGCTCAGGGAAATGTTCTTCAAGCATGGACACATTATCAAGGAAAAGAAATCCTTATAAATTTCATTTTAATACGCCCAAATTATCATTCATAAATCAATCCATAGGGGTCGAACAAAAAGCAGAAATGACCTATCCTCCTTGAAGCCTGATAAATAATATCTATTCTCAGCCAAAAGCAAAAGGTGAGATGTGAGAAAGGATAACAGTCACAATAGTCACAAATGCTTCTTCATGCCACAAATTAGAGTAGCAATGATGTAGGTGTCTGCCTGATGTCTGCAAAAGGATCACACACACACAATCTTTTACTCTGCCTCTTTAGTTTCAGAAAGCCTTACCCTGCAGATGTCTACAAGGAAATTCTCAAACAATTTCCACATATGATTGCTGGTGTAAATCTCCTTCATTTCCACCTCGGTATCCACGTAGCAGTGATTCAGGAAGTTAATGTATGCAATTTTAACCTGCAAGATACAAACAAGCTTTCCTGAAAAACCAACTTGGTGTTGTGGAATTGAATAGCTGCTTCATCATTATAGTGAGAAGAACGGACCAAGATGGTTATTCGATTCTCCTGCCGACTTTTGTATCTATATATTTAATATTTAATATTTAATATTTTATATTATATATAAATATATAGATACAAAAATGTATATATATGTATGTATATATATATGTATATATATATTCTTTGGAGACAGAGTCTCACTTTGTTGCCCTCAATACAGTGCCATGCTGTCATAGCTCATTGCAACCTCCAATTCTCTTTTTGAGACAGAGCCTCAAGCTGTCACCCTGGAGAGAGTGCCGTGGCATCACAGCTCACAACAACCTCCAACTTCTGGGCTCAAGCAAGTCTCTTGCCTCCGCCTCCCAAGTAGCTGGGACTACAGGCGCCCGCCACAACGCCCGGCCATTTTTTGGTTGCAGCCGTCATTGTTGTTTGCTGGGTCTGGGCTGGATTCGAACCTGCCAGCTCAGGTGTACG